>JAQJVL010005413.1:0-35568 GCA_035578905.1 Stictocephala bisonia | reverse complement strand
TTATTTATTTTATTTGTAATGCTACAAAACAGCAAACAATGCCAATAACATTGTAGCAATTAATAACAATAGTACATTTTGCATACAAAAAAAGAATCTATGGCAGCCAGCGATGCACATCACTAGGTTTTATATCAGCCCTCTAAAGCAAATACAGCAATAAATGTAATTGAATCTATCTTAAGTAATTTAACTAAAATTAAATTGTAATAACAAGCATTTTTAATATTATTTTAACGATTTTAAATTCAAGCTAATTGAAAATAAATAATATTTAACAATGAATAAATAACATTAAAAATTAACAATTATCAAATGATCAACAAATATATTAACAACAATAAGAAACAACTAAAACAATGATATTAAAAACGATAAGAAAACAACTAAATATATTCAGAAAACAACCAACAATAGAAAAAATGAATACATGTTTCAAAATATTAGGAAGAAATATATAAATATATATATATATATTTATATATATATAATATATAATTAAGTAATAGGTAATGAAGGACGTTTTATGTTACACTTAGGTATTTACTGTATACCAGACCCGTATTGTTTTGATAATACAGCTAACTAAGACATCCATAAATAATCTTTTCTTGCGCTCAAGCCCTGTGTGTGTATTACGATATTGGTGAGCTCATTTTAAGTTGCGTAACGGGTGTCATATTTAAATAATAATAATAATAAAGTAACTAAACTTACTTTAGTGTGTTTACGCTTTTAAGCTCAAATAGCAACATTAAAAGCATGAAAAGCTCATCTTCAGCGTATACTTGAACAAGTTCACCCACCCACAATCTTCATGGTTGACTGTAATGTAAATTTTGGATGGTATATAGAATATTGTTGTGCACAAGTTGACGTGGTGTTTAAATCCTAAAATTTAACTTATTTTACAAAATTCGGTACAAAAATAACTTTAGACTCTCTAAAACTGTCAATGTCCAAAGTTTATAAAAAACAAATCTTAAATAAACAAGTTCTAATGATGTTCTACTATTGTTTTATTCTGATTGTCCTATTTTTAGAAATTTTGTAAGAGATAACAGCTACATGTAAACCATTTATGCTGTATAGTACTAAAGATGTTAGTTTCAAAAGAAATAAAGAAAGAAAATATTCTTCCTTTTAGTTTTACTATATAAAGAAAAAATAACCATCATCCAATTGTTATTGATTTTCATGTATTAAATTTATAATTTGAACTAAAGAAGGCTAAATATAAGAAAATTAGTTACATGAACTTAGATAAAAGGATCGAAACGTTGGTCTAGAAAAATAAAAACTGAAAACGTAATTGCACATTTAATAACCATTTTAGATATAATTACAAGTAATTACTGTTCAGATACACTTACATATTTACACAGCACTTTGCACGCCAAATAAAAACTAAACATCCCTTTTAGGTTGTTAATGTATGTAGAAATATGCAAACGTTTCAGCCTCAGTCACGTTACGTTATATAACGGTTGCCCATTGTTAAATTGTAATCTTTAGGAAAAGTAAACGACTGCAATTAAAGTGCATGTTATTATATATTCGCTATAACAATGCGTGGCAATTTATTTGTATACAAATGTATTTACAAACTTATGTCAGGAACAAGGATAACAAACAAATCACTCTTTTGGTTATTAGAGCGGAAACTTTCAAATTTCACAAAGAGAGTTTTCCAAGTTTTCCTCTGTGGTGGCTAAATGAATGGTCCAATTGAAAAATTACTATCATTTTTCAACATCATTTGAGGCGATCTACAACTTTCTTCTTACGACCTTTTCTGTATCTCAACTTTTTCACCCTTTAGAAAATCTTTCTCTATATTTTAACTTTCTGTACGTCACTCAACAAAACTACTTCATGATCTAAGACAGCGCCACTTTGCACTTTCTTAGCGCATTTTCATCACTGTAAAACCTCGCTATCTACGAGAACGAATTGATTTCAATGTTATCAAATTTACTGGATAACAGTGATAACCTGGTTGTAGGGCAAGGCCAAATCCCGTGAAATAAGCTTCTTAAAATCTCCTATGAGTCTGATCGATATTTAGAGATTTTCTAAAATCAGACACTAACAATAAAAACTTGGTTACGTTGCAGTTTTGTTATTTTGATGCTGTAGGTGAAGAATTTATATCGATTTAAATGGTTAGAGGAAACCATGGAAGAAGGATAAACAAGCTTAAAGAACCACCCCGTAACGAAGTACTGGCAGCCAGTTAAATAAGCACGAACACACAGTACATATTTACTGCAAAAACTCGTACAGTAAATTAAATGAAGTTACAACGTTGAATGATGGATCAAACAAAACTTTGCAGTAGGCATGAAGACAAATGTACCACAAAGAACGTTACTGTAGAGCCATTAGGGCTAAGTAGTCAAAGCACTTAAATTCTTGATGGACTGAACTCAATACAGATTTAGATAAGTTCTTTTGGGAAATAAGTTGGTCGAGAAAGGAATCGTATTTGATCGTTTGATTGTTATAAGTGCTTTCTGCAGCCAAGAAAAAAACTTACAATCGTAATCATCTGCCAGAATAAAATGTTTTTTTTTTATTCCGCTAACAACATTAGAATATAAATCATTCCTTGGTATTGCCAAATATATGAAAATTTTTAAGACTAGAAAAGGGAAATATTTTGGGATCGCAATGTTGTTTACTGTTCACTAACCAATTGGTAAAAAAAAAAAAAAAAACGAAATCAAGCTCAGTATGAAATACAAATAAATATACAGAAATACAAAAATGGAATAGCCTACATCATAGTGCAATCGTAGAAAACAGCAATCACAATTGACTTTAATTCTCTGTTAACAGGCTACGTAATCTTACCTAAACTTAGTTGAATTCGCAAAACACTTCATATTTTAAGCACATACAAATTTGCCCCACCTTTTCCACAAACAATGTCAAACATATTAGTATAGAGTGGAAAATGTCAAAATTTACAAAATATATTTTGTCCTATTATCTTATTGCAATAAACTTAAAACAAGACACAATAAAATATAAAATGTTTATTTAAAATTAGAACCGTTTAAATATATCTGGTCACCGATGCATTTTGTAACCAGCTCTGTAATATCATACACAAACCGGTTTAATCGTCCTTGCATATTACTGTTTACTGCAATTAAAAGTGATCTATTATTTGTTAACTTTTAAAGGTCTTGATATGAGTTTATTGTGATGTGAATAAACCTAGCAATTGCTTTTACTAGGGATTTTCTAAGCAAAAGCTTCATTTCATGTGAATAAAAAAATAGCAAAAGCTTTTACTTTAAGGAACTGCTTGACTCGTTAGCAATTGCTAAACTGGTTAGCAAATGCTAGACGTTTCAGCAAATGGATGTGAATAAAAGTTGCCTTTTGCTTAAAAGTGTCAGCAAATGCTAGAGAATTATCAAGCATGCCCCTTCACATGCTAAAAAGTTCTTGAAGTGACCAGATGTGTTTAAAATGGCTCAGTTTGTACGTGTTCGGAAACATAAATATTACCGTGAACGTGTTGAGTGTGATGTTGACAGGTATAAGGAATTGTATCGCTTTACAGAAAATAATGTTGAGTGGCTGGAAGACCATTTTTTGGGTGAGTACACAGAAACTAGAGGGAAAGCTTTGTCATCAAAACAGAGGATGATGGTATTTCTTCGCTTTTTGGCAGACCCGGGCTATCAAAATGGTATTGCAGAGGACCTAGGTATCAGTAGATCAACGGTGACAAAAACTGTACCCTTTGTTTTAGAAAAAATTGTGGATAAATCTAAGGAGTGGGTTATATTTTCTACTGGCAGAGGAATTGATGAAGCAAAAGTAGAATGGACGAGGCGTTTCAACTTTCCAACTGCGTTTGCCGCTATTGACTGCACACACATTCCTATTTCTAAACCAACTTTGTTTGGAGATGATTATGTTAACAGGAAGGGTGTAACCACTATAAATGTTCAAGCTACATGTAATGCACAAGAAAAATTTACCAGTATCGATGCACAGTGGCCTGGTTCTGTCCACGACAGTAGAATTTTAAGAAACTCAGCGATTTATGATGTCATGAACAGAGAGCACAGGTAAATGCTGTTATCCTTGGTGATATTGGCTATGGAATAAGTCCATCGTTAATGACCCCCTACGAAAATCCAATGACACAAGAAGAAAAAGCTTACAATAAAATACATGCTAAATAAAGAGTAATAATTGAGAGATGCTTTAGCCAGTTAAAAAAAAGATTTTCTATCCTTCAAAATCCTATTCGTGTAGCATTGGATAAAGTCCCTTCCATAGTTTTAGCTTGTGCAACTCTACACAACACAGCAAAACATTTACAAGATGAATCTCCTTGGAATGACTCGGAATTGGAACAAGATAATGCTGATGGTGCATTAGAAGGAGTGCCTGAAAATGAAGCCTCCAGACGGAGACACGGTCAAATAAAACGGGATGGATTAAAAATGTAATTAGTAATATATAACTTGTATTTACTTTGGTACAGATCTTGTAAATAAAAGATTCTAATCAATTTCACATATAACACATAATTTCCTTCTGAAAAAGACCAGTTGTGTTCCTACTTTATATTAAACAAAACAACCATTATAGGTAAAATTGTATCATACTTTCACAATTTAATGTTAAATAACATAAACAACACTCTTAAGACGTAGATGATAACTTTGCTTACAAGGAGAAGTATGTTTTTCCACCATATTCGGCGACGTTTAACTGCTGATCCTCTGTTTGTTTAAGTTTTTCTAATATGATACATTCTTTTTCCTTCTGCATCCGGATTAACTGCAGTTGTTCTAATAACACCAGTCTTTGTAGTTCTGCATTTCCCAAATTCTTGGTTTCTTCAGTTTCAAAAAGCTGTAGTTGAACCTTTTGCCTCTTACCACTAGTTGAACTGCACAGTCTTGACAATTGTTCCACAGACGTAGTACTGTTGGAAGTGCTTGGAGATTGTGATTATCATTAGGAGTTCCTACACTTTTGGCTCCAGGAATCTTCGTAAATGTTGGGTTTGTATCAGCTTCTAATAACATCAACAGCTTTTTTTCCCAATTCTTTAAAACAATTTTCTTGTTTCCCGTTGCATTTTTATCATTTTTCTTCTTAAGGTCGCCTTTTAGATTGTGTATCTTCTTTTGTAGTTTTTTAACAGTTATCTCCTTGCCGAATACCTTCCCATATTCTGAAATTAATTTCAAATAAGCTTGTTCTTTTTGTTTTTTTAATATTGGGTATCTGAGACTTATTTAATACAACAGGGTACTTACTAATAAGTTCTATAAACTGGTAATTTGCACAAAAATCTTCCTCACCATCGAAAACATCACTTCCAGAAGAACTCATAATTACAGACATAGGTTAACGTTATGAAGACTAGACCACTAATGACATACTGATTGACAAAATACAACATGATACAAACAGGTATTCCCAAATGGAAATACCAAGCAATTGCTATCTGGTTTCGGCATTTACTATCTAGCACTAGCAAAAGATTATTAACCTAAACTCTAGCAATTACTTTTAGGATTTGCTTTCACTACTAGCAATTGCTTATGCTTTTACCTAATGCTACAAGCAATTGCTAGGTTTTTATTCACATGTGCCATTGCTATTATTATTATCATTCATATTAGGATGCTGCCATAGTTTGAGCGTATGTTAAGCAAATACAAATGGTTACTTGAGTTTAGGATGAGTATAGATGACCTGTGTAGTCTTGTTTCTAACTGAGTTCACCAAGAAAGGACCATTTATTAGTATCCCAATAAAAAGGGCAAAAGAGGGACCAAGAGCTTTTCGTTGAATCCGAACCACATGTATTGGTCTGACTCTGACTACCACCCAACATGGACACCCCATACTTATCTAGTAGTGTCTAAGTCGATAGCAACCTTTGGGGGAAAGATGAGTCTTCAGTGAATATCATATGAGTGTATATGAATGACTGTAACTTTCATTAAAGAACAGCTCAAATTGAAGTCTGAACCATGAAGTATTTATCTAGCAATAATTGACTCATATAACTGACGTATTTATTTCTTATTCAATAAAAAAGCCATAATTTCTTTGGTCGAAGTAAACTGGATAGCCTATAAGTATTTCATTTGTTAAGTCTAACAGAATAATTAAGTCTAACAGAGGTTATAAAGAAGTTGTCAATAATTTCTCTACGAGCTGTATAGTGCAGTACCCTGTTACGTGGGGACCAGGTGCTATGAGAGTTCTTAATTAGTTCCAGTCTCATCTTTCTTTTATAATTTGGTCCGCTAAGTGGTTCCCATCGGCATCGGTAGTGCTAGGACACTCTAAAATACCCTTTCATTAAATATTGGTTAGGGTTCGAATCTTTCCGAACCAACGATAGAGCTTGGTATGAATTTTTGTTCACTGGTCAAGAAGTATACAAATACTTCGTGTTTAAGACTAAACGGTAAGCTTTATAATTCTTAAAGTTGCTCTTGTCAGTTATTACTAAATTTCTGGTCAGTAAGTCACTCGAAATTAATTATTAACGAAGATGTCTTTTTTAACCTAACTCTGTCTATGTTCCCTAAACCATTCATCCGTGTGGAAACCTTATCAGACAAGGTAAGACGGAGAAACAATACAGTACAAAGTGAATATTAGTGATATAAACTAACAGTCAAGGTCTGGATTCGAACCTGCATTACCTCTAACATTAGTGCAATGTTCTGACGCCTTAGACCGCTCGGCCACTGGCCACTCCGGTCCCTGGACCATATGAGAGGAAAGCTTTCTTGTTTGTATGGCCATTATTCATACTCTATACATGAAATCATTAAATGACACATATCAATTTGAAACTTACTCCGAAAAACCTATGTTATAAGGCTTGTTTTTGTATTAAAAAAATTCACGAGTGTAGAAATGTTTTACATTATTTTAATCAACAGTTTCTTAAAATATATTGCAGAATTTTACTCTAGATAAAGCAAATCGTAGTACATCCAATTATAATTAAAACTGTATTTAATCGAAAATCAAATGTATGTGCCAAAAATATCCGTAATGTATTTTCAATTACTACAATTAGTAATTTCACCTAATTAGCATTACAATAAGTTTGTTCCTTGTGAACGTGTATAAATATAAAATACACCACCATGACACACAACTCCGGAACAATGTTAAGGCGTAACTTTTTAAGTGGCTCTCAACCCAAGTACGAAACTTTCAGCACTTCAAAACTAAAACACCTGCACGTAACGGCCACCATGATACGTACATCATGGATTTGTGTAGGCGATGTGGAAGTGCTAATGTGGGCAGTTGGTAGAATCAGGAATACCGATATAAAAAAATTAGAAAAAGTTGATAAACACGGAAAATCAGTTACATTTTGTTTTTACCAAGTAAACAAGTATTTATTGCTATAAGAATAAAAAAATTTAAGTAAAATAATAAATTTTAAAATTAATTTGATATATCAATGTACCCAATTAAATTAAAATCAGTTTTAATGTTTGAAAACAAATACCTAAACTCGTATTAATCTGACAGGTGTAATTTCTAAATATGTTTTTTTTTTACTATATGACTACGTAAATATTATAATAATATTTTTAATAAATTTTAATATAAATATTGTATATTTTTTGAAGAATCTTTAAAGAATTAAATTATTTTTTTACTTCATTTCAAAGCATAATGTTAGTTGAAACCTTTCAACGTTATATGATGAAAATAAAGTTTAAAAACTATATTTAAATATTTTAGTATGATTGTTTTTACTAATATTAAACGAATCAGTAGTAATATAAGAATGTACGATGAAATAATGCAAACCAGTAAAGTTACTGGTTACAATATATTATAACCAACTATACATAAATAAAGCAGTGTTATACTTCTGAAGTTACCACTATTGTAGGAATTTAATTTTCATGGAATGTACTGTAATAGTAATAGGAGTTTTTGTTTTAATATAAGGGCATACATAGAAGAAGTCTAATTAGAGTTGTTAAAATAACAATGAAAACAAATATTAGCTTGCATTATAATAATAATATTTAAACAGGGCACTGCTCAAAATAAAAAAAATCAACTTTCATAACTTTATCATAAAAATTTGTTGAGAAAAATAAACTTAACGCTGTTTATAAGTTTTGGTAACCAAATGTAGTCCTAATAATCCTTTCTTCTAACATAAGATTTATAAATTTTCTATAGGTATATATAGACAAAACAAGTGATAGTTAATATTATGATATTGCGAGAAACATTGATTGTATTTAATATTTTTAATTTTAAAAATACAACGGCAATGTCTCTCAACGTCCATAAACAATACAAACATCGACAGTAATATATGGAATTCAATTTATTTACGTTTTATGTGTTGGCAAAAAGTCAAAGGAGCTTACGGTGGTTTTACGGTTGCCTAAACCCTCACAATAAATACTCTGATTGATGGGGGGACAGGCTTTCTGTTCGCAATTTTCAGTTAAGGCCAACAAAAGCTTTACGATTGGACATATGTCATTCCCACACTTTTATAGAGTTATATTATATTTTATTGTGAAGTCCTTTTACAATCTTCAAATGCCGCTCTCTACTATGTTGTAAAATGTGGGTGGACGATTTTTATCACTAGCCAGACCTCAATGATCTATTTGGTAACTAAATATCTACACTAAATAAATTTAATTATAAGTGCAAAATGACATAACATATTGTTAAAAGTGCCACCATGAAAAAATATACTAAAACTTAAATTAACAATGGTAACATTATCTGGAAGTTTTCAAAATCAAATTCTTAATTTCCATCTTTTTATGTGGCAACTAGTTTAAACTATATAAAATACTTTTAAAATAGTCAAACTTTTTTCAATGTTTCTTTAATATGTATAACTCACCATTTATTTACTATGGAAAGTATCCTCTTATCTAGCTAATACATTTTTATAACTATGGCATAATTTTTAACCTACATACAATTATCTGTCATGATTATATTTTTTATGATTTAAGATTTTTATTTAAATGCACTTGCTTAAATGTATAGTATTTTCCTCGCGGCAACTTGCAATGCCTTTCACCAATGGTCTGTATTAACACCGAAGGTACAGTGAATTTATTCATTATTTAATGTTTCGTTGCATTTGTTTATTTTTTTCATGGGGCATCAATGGAGTGAAGATTTCTTAAAATTCAGTGTTTCAAAATATATTTTTACTATACATACGACAAGTAGTTAAGTTTTCTCTATCCATTTTTCAGTCATATCGGAGCGGCCGTAGATAAGGGGCTAAGGCACTGGCTTGTCACGCAGACGGTCCGGGTTCGATTTCCTATGTGACCACTAATAGATTTTGCCCTACCGTTCCCGTGGTTCGGAAGTCACGGTCCCCAAGTTAAGTGTTGAGGGCTTCTTAGCCCTACCTTCGCCTGGTAAAATAAGACGAACTTTAACTCTATAAAACTGTGTAACCGAGAAAACCAAACCCAAGTACCGTTCAAAAATTAATACTAAATTAGGTACCTTACTTTTAAAAATATTCTAAATGTTTAAAATATATGTTAAGGAATATCAATACATTCACCAAGAACACATACAGGGTAGGGAGAAATATGGAAACGCTTTCCCAACAACGTTACTTTTTTCCATAGATAATTCAATTTTTTTTTTCCATAAAGTATCATTTTTGATCAGAATAATTTACTTAAAACCGTTAAATAGCGGAGAAAGAATATTGTTCTAATTAGTTACTTTTAAATTAATATGAACGCTACTCTGCAAAGGATAAACCTTTCAAAGTCCGGCAATTAATTTCTCTTGAAAAGCTCTTTCATTTTATACCAAACTCATCCTAGGCTTACTTTAAATATTTTTGTTTAACTCCTCGTGGTCCGTCCCCCTGAAAAGATGAAATGTCACTAATGACGTCGAAAATTATTTTTTGTTGTAATCACGATCATGTGCAAGTTGCCACTTTTACAAGTGAAGTCATACAAAAGTTGTGAAAGAGTTTCCATATTGTTTCCACCTTGTACATTAAAGTATTGTTGTTCAAACCTTGAGTGACGCTCTGCACAACACACCCTTAGCAAACGTTTGTATATACATAATGTGACACTAGTACATTCTAGGACAATTTAGAAAGTTTGAAATAAGGGAATCTCCCTACTTCAATAAAGTTTATTGTTTATATTTCAATACTCAGAAGCATTAGTTTGGTTTTTATATAAAGTTCTTGGGATTATGATTAGTACTGAACAGTGATTATGTGACCTATATTTAGTACATCTTAGTATAAAATGGAAAAATTGTAGTTCTTGAAATAATAAAACTGTGAAAACCTTTTCACTATCATCGCTCAAGCCATTATGTAGAAAGAACATTTTTCAGAAATAATAACAATTCATATTAAGTATAGGAGAAAAAAGAATCATGGAAATTAAACACACTTTATTCGGCCTTACTTCATTTGTAGTAATATTTGATTTTGATACAGATGAAAACAGAACAAGACTCATGTAATGTTAAATTTACAAATGAAAATTTGTGGTTTATTATGAATGATAGTGACAGGTTTTCAGTAGCTCTATAAAAATGCGTTTTTAATTAGATTATGCAAAACAATAACTATAAAATAACCATAAATTATAATAACAAATAACCACAAAATGTTATTATATCACATAAAAGATATTTGCTGTAAATACAGTCCACCCTCTCAAGGAATTCCACATTGGGGTTGGTTACGCAACAATGGCCGGAATTTGCACAAATATTTCAGCCCCCTCCTCCCCCTCAAATTATATGGCCAACCTACAACCACAACAGAGAGCTCAAGACAAATGTTTTGGCCACTGGGTAAACCTTTCTTTAAAAGGTATTTGTCTACCTTTGCGTTATTTGTTTCAAAACACTTTGAGACATGTCCCATTTGTTAATATCATCTTTGTCTTGTTATTATAAGTAATCTTGGCATCAATGAAAAGTTTTTCAACTAAATGATTAATAAGTTTAGTTAAATTATTTTTAAAATGTATTCGCTGACCTTTTATTTTATTTTCCATTTTCGGCATTTATCCATAAATTTCATTTACATTTGTGAGAATTACGATGAAATAGAATATAAAAATACATAATTTTACAATTCAATAGTGCCGGCACTAGTGGTGCAGTGTGTAACCCAGCTACTTGGGGACAATGTGTAGTGGACATTGTAGGCTTTAGGATCTATACTCGGTCCTCTTAATACCGATTTGAAGTTCGCTCAAAACTATCGGAGTTTCTCAATTGCTATCAGCATGGAAACTACCAAAGAAGTCTGGGGTGTCCATGTTGGTTGTTAGTCAATGTCTATATGTGTAGGAGGGAGATTTGAATCCCAGACTTGTCAATTAGCTAAGAATCGGACCAATAATGCGTGGTTTATTGGTATACCACGAGAATCTGTAGTTCTCTTAGCTGCCCTGGCTACATTGGGTTATTATTAAATTACCCTCTATGATCATAAGTCGAAAACAATTAGTAACCAGTTTACAGGTCATCCACATTCATGTAATCATTGATATTTTCCTTAAAATATACACAAAGTTCTGTCGGCGTCTCATATCTAAGTAGTTAGGTTAAATTTTACATAATAAGTGTTTTCCTTTGTACCATTGATTTGACAGTAGTATAAATGAATATTTTATAGATTCACTGACCTTTTATAAAAATTTTAGTAGTCATTAAACACTTATACGTGCGAAAATAATTAGTAGAAACCACATAAGAATATTAGCAGCGTATATATAAAGATTACAACATGCAAAGGATAAGATGAGCTGATTAAAGAGAAGTGTGAAAAGAAACCTTAGAGGTGTTCATTGTATCTGAGGAAGGAAGATCAAAAAGACTAAATTACTCGTATATAATGTAATATTCACTGGTGTACAGAACATTTTATCGTTTCCTGTCTTATTTACTGAATGATACGAATCAAACTGATGAAGTGTACCTTCGGCACTCGGATTCAACTTCGGATTCAAGATGGTGGCTAACTTCGGGCATCTTCGGGTCACATGACTCAGTACTACCAACCCTGAGGAAATTATCCCTCCCCAAATTTCCCTCCAAATTCCCTGCTACTAAAATCTCCCTCATCTGACAAAGCTTCTTATAATAAAGTTTTTAAATCTTTTTACAATAGATTAAAATTATAATCATTGTTTGTACATTATATATTAAAATACTTTGTAATTGTTCGGATTTGTATATTGCTAGCTAATCAAATCTAATATCAAATATTATCCTTATTGTAGTTAAAATACATATTGTCTAATGGGATTTTATAAACTCCACCACACAACTAGTGTGAAAAAAAGCAGCTCACTACTTAAGTGTTAACTTGGGGCTCTAATCTTAAAGTACGGTCACTTTAACACCTAATTTCATGAAAATCAATTAAATGATTTTCCAAAATAAAATATATAATTACTTATAGAAAATTTTATTTATTGAGCAATATCCAAAAATAGGAGAAACATCACAAAAGATTATTAAAGACTTATATTAAAAGATTCCTACACAAATAATTTACTTATTTAAATGTGTGCTAAAAGAATAATGAAGAAGTATAAATTTCAAACAGTTATGCTCTAAATATTTTTGTACGTTAAATAAGAGAAACAATACGGCACAATAAGATACGGTCTGATAACGTCGTGCTATAAATAAAATAGCGCCTCTTATAAAAGGGATGAAGTGTTCGGCCAACAGTTTTTTTATCAAAGAGACAAAGGATGGCAAGGCTGTTAAGATTTTACCATTCACTTCATAAACTATATTGTTCTTTATATTATTTTACCTGAAATCCAGTAGTCTTTTCTCAAAAAATTAGCTTTAACATTGTTGTTAGTTTTATTGTTAGGTAAGAATGTTTGATAAAACTGTGAGTACTTACCTAATACACTTAAATTCAATAAATAATATAGGCTTACTCGAAATAAAGAAATAAATATTTCTCAAATTCAAGATATTTTATGAGGATATTACGGGCTATTTTTATATTAGAGGGTGAAACATATTGAATAAATTTAGTTATAACATTGAAGGATAAATAATTATACAAGTTAAAAAAGTTTGGCTCCATTGTTCTTCAACATACTACCACTTGACACTAAAACAGCAAACAATTTCAAATAATTTTCAAAAAAATTAATAGTTTGGCTACTTACTGTTGGATGCTGATCGTTTATTGATACATGTACTAAGGTAGTTTTCTTAGTGTTAAATAACATTTAATTTAATTTATAACATTTCGAGGTACGTATTCTTGTATTTGTGTTTTGTTTCATATGTATATGTATTTTTAAAACAAATAAAGAAATGTAAATTTTATTTCGTTTTGTGCAGCACTCTTGGATTTTTTACTCTGTTTTGTTGTTATTTATTTCATTTTTGTATTTTTATTTAGAATGTTACTTTACTTTGTATTTATAGGGATTTACTATGTTTTTTTATACTATTATGTAAATAAAATATCTAAACCTTTTCTGACACTCACTGACTGCTAATAAATTTATTTTTCAACTTTACTTTTCTCCAAACAGGCTATGCCTTGGAGATAAAATTTTCCAAAAGCAACAAAAACACATATTTGATCAAAATTTTATTACATGTTAATTAAATTTGATATCATTTAAATCTTTTTACACATACCTCTTTTTCTTTAATGCTGATTATTCTTATTTTGTTAAATGCATTTTTAAGTAGCAGTAAATGGTCTGTCTGAGCAACGCAATTTTAATTTGTTATAATATGTTTTTTAAATATATTTAAGTTTCTATTATTTATGTATAGATTTGTGTCTGGATACATTTGTATTGATTTGTTTTGTACGATATGTTCTTTTTTTTTTTTTTGAAAATAAAACAATTATTATTACTAATCAAAAGTTTTGCCTATAGTTTATAAATGTTGATATGTAAATAGAACATTTACATTTTAATTGGGAGTTTAACAGTAATATATTTCAATTCAAAAGTTATGTGGGAAACATATTTGGGAGCCATAAACAACCAACTAGATACTATTTCAACTAAAAGTTCAAGAGTATAATTTTATGTTTATTATCAATTTTTGTCCTAAAGAAATGTTAATTTTTTATGCTGGATATAACTCAATTGGTTTTTATGTAGAAACCTTATGGTTTACATATAAATGCGCAGTAGTTTGAACATTCTTATAAGGGCCATTTATATCCCCACGACACAATCGGTTAAGATTCATTTTATTTAAACTTTTTTGTCTGACTAAACAACATTATTGATTATGTTTTGAGAAATAACAAAGTAATAATCAGGCAATAACTATCATTAAATGGCAGCCATTCAACATGTTTGGTATTTAGTAAATATATGAAAAGGTACAAGACGTTATTAATAATATTTTGTATAGTCTTTCATGGGTTTTATTATTATTTGCAGTAAATAACTGCTTTATAAAATCCTTGTACAATTATTCACTTTATCTCCTTTTCTACATGGTAATATTTTGGAAGGAAATGTAACGTAAATTTAATAAAAAAGCAAAATATACAAAAAAGTAACTCAATGAGACATACAAATGTTATAGTTTTAAAATTAAATTTGTCAACGTAAAACGTTTGGTGAAGGCACAAGGGCACTTGATTTTACGGTTGCGTAATTCTGCACAATATATATTCTATTTGGTGCTGTTCTCTGAAGGTATTTTTCAATAACAGTCAACAAAGGTCCGTGAAATTGGTTACATATAATTTCAAGTGTTTTTTTTTTTTTAGATATTTACCACATTTTTCTTCAACCATTTGTTTTTTCCATGAAAAACTCTCTTTTATTAGGCCTAGATCTTCAACGTATCATGTTAATCTGTGAACATCAGACGGATGCCACGAAAAACATATCTAAGTTCAAATATTTCTAAAGGTATATAAAACCTATTCTGACATGAGATGAAAAGCAAATAACAGTTATTTGAAGCTACCTAACGAAACGTAATGTTTGAGTATTTTAACATGTTTTAATTGTGTTTATTTTAAGAATGTTGGATTTGTGTTTATTTTAACGTATTGTTAGTTTTATAGGGGTGGTGACTCTATTCTTATTCCTTGCTGCCTATGTTCGTCTTACAGATTAACTGTATTTAATTGTTAATCAAAATACTTACGAACACTTTGAAATACACAGGAAAGTTGTCAGCCAATACCTGCAAAAATAAGAAAGAAGATTAGGAATATCTAAAACTAATAATACAAAATCAATAAATACCACTTTTCATTTTGAGTTATGTTAAAATTATACGATAAACTGTTTAATCAATTCAGTCAAAAGCGTTACTACAGCACACTGGCTTCTTTCAATATACTAACAACACTAAAAATAAACACAACAGTAATTTTTGCCTCTAAATTACTAAACTATTTTTGAAACTTATCAGAACAAAACAAATATAGCATTTAAGCTCTACAAAGGTTATTCTACAGAAACTCGGGAATAAATCAAACAGTTTGAAAAAGTAAAAAGACATGACTTTGTAAACACGTTAGTAAAAGACTTTATTTGTATAATAGATTTAAATAACATATATTTTTAGTGTAGTAAACAATACTAATAAAAGATAAATAGCATTGAAACTTCAAACATGACTATCAAACAATTATTTTGCATATGCTTTTAAGACGGTATTTTATAAGTATAGAGTAAATGTAAATTTATGCCAAGAGTCTTCACGAGTCGTCCCGTAAAACTTGTGGACGGAATTGAAGTGCAACTTTGAAACGTAAAGCCCTCCTCCTGGGAACTAATGACGTATAAAAGTTCTTCAGTATTATTGTATTTAGCATCCATTAATTTCAATATAAACTCATAAAAATTTAATAGATTTAATTTGTTTATATGATAGATAATTTAATAACAGTTGATACCGAATTCTTTGCTATACAAAACCACTTACATAAATTATACGACATGTTATAAAAATGTGTTTGTCTAGGTTGTTTTATCACTACAGAGGAAATATATTTTCGATAGGGTTGTAACAAAATGCAAAAATTTGATTTGCTTTTTTACAACGTTACTATCTGTGTGAAGTAAAATAACGAAGAAATGTTAAAGAATATACAGATAAATAAGCCACAATCTAAAAGTGGTTTTCAATAAGCTTGTCGGAATCGTAATGAACTTCCGACTCTGGTCGTTTTAATATAGATGATAATGGATTCATTCCCATAGTGTATGATGAAATTAAATAAAAAACGCCTTTATCTACACTCTAGTGAAGTTGTGAATACCAAGTCTTCTTAAACACTAACCTGAACATAACATCCTTGTACGTCCCTCTAGTCTGAGTATGGAGAAGATGGTTAACCAAAATTGATTATCATTATATTTGGGACCTTTTCCGAAAGTTAACCACCATAGCTATAGCTTAGGTTCCTAACCTAACCAAACCTAACATAACCTAACCAAACATAACATAACCTAACCAAACCAAACCTAACATAACATATCCTAACCAAACCTAACATAACCAAATCTAACACAACATAACCTAACCAAAACTAACATAACCTAACCAAACATAACATAACCTAACCAAACCAAACCAAACCTAACATAACCTACCCAAACCTATTATAACCTAACCAAACTTAACATAACTAAACCAAACCTAACAAAACCTAACCAAACCTAACATAACCAAACCAAACCTCCCAAAACATAACCAAACCTAACATAACCTAAACTAACTTAACATAACATAACCAAAGTAGTGGTAGTGAATTAACGGAAAAGGCCCAATATTTGTACATTTTGTACTACTATTGTAATATAAATTTATGTTGTGTGATGATTGATTGTATCGTATCCCTACCAAACATGTGGTATGCTAACGAAGAAAGTAGTATTATCGAGTAAATGTACAAGACACTTACAAGATTACCACGAAGGTTAACGAAGTAATACGGATTAGTTACTCAAAAGTAATAGGAATAAATCCTATAAGAATAAACCCACTTTATTTCCTTACCATCATTTGGAAAATTACTATAAAAACAGACCCGTCATAAAAATATATATTTTTAAACATATATCTAATATTTATTTTGATGAAAGTTGTTAACATTGAATAACACATAAGTTCCAAGTCTGACCTTAAATAAAATATATAAACTCTTTTTTGATAATTTAACATTTTTAAATTATTATTTATTTATTTGCTTTACTCTATAAAAAATCCTACAGTAACTTATTAAGGTCTCTTTGTACATGTGAAAAGACATTGGTAACAGAGATATGCTGCTCTGGTTAAATAACATATTGACTTTATTTTGCTTGCTATTAACTAAATATAGATATTTATTTTTTATAATTAATTCCTTAATTGCTTCGAATATTTCTCACATTCATTCAAATTTGATTCAATAACAAACAGTAAGCCAACGTGTATGCTTCAATAAATATTAAAAATGTTGCTTTGTCGTCGATAAATTTCTTCTGAGTTCTTATAATTCTATGGCTAACACTGATTTTAACTTAAGATAGAAATTGGAAATATATAGATTACTTCAAAGAATGCTGACAATCTTAATTTTAAAAAAGTGCACAGAATAAGTTAAACATTTTTTTAGGATTTTTATTTTTATTTATGGGAAAAAATAAGGTTTCTTTTTTCCTTACTCTGAAAGATTTTTGTAGACTGTTTATCTCTTTAGAGAACCTACTCGGACAGATTAAGAGGGATACCCAGTACAGTACAAGGCGAATATTACTGATGTTTACTCTAGGTCATGGGCCAGGATTTGACCTGCACTATCCTTAACTAATTTTCGAATTCCTTACAATTAAGATTGGTCAGCCACCGGGCCTAAATTTAATGAACTAAAAATAATATTTAGATATTAAATGTTATGGTGATATCATTTATATTTAAGCATTATTATTGTAGTATAGAAAACAGTTCCTTACTTTTTGTTGTAAAAAAATGAATATGAGGATATTAAATTTAAATTGAATACTCTACTTTCATTATGTGTGAACTATTACAAAATCTATTTTAAGGCTTCAAATTTAAAATTGTTGAATTACATATTATATTCGCAATTGAACTAACTTGATAACTCATTCGATCAATCTTCTCTTGAAATCGATTAGCCCTGGACTTTAAACCGAGTAATTTATTCGAGTAATGACTGTATTTACCCCTCTCACAGCACCAACCCCTGGTTCACCCCACGCTTTGGCATTAATTAGTCTTGCTTTCAACAATTTGTGCGCAGTTGACGCAGCAAATATTGTACTTCAAGAAATGTGGCGTCTAATTACTATTATTGGTATTTTTACTAATTATAATATACGCAGTATAATAATTCATTTCTGTTATGAAATTAAACTTTTTTAACGGAAATTTAAGTTAACTATTTATTATATGTTAGAGCATTCAATTAGAGAATGTAAATCAATTTATATTTTGTTTTGGAATATATACTCCCCATATATTTAGTACGGGGAGTATATTAAATGTTAAAATGCTAAAATCCCATACATACTTTAGAAAAAATATATTTTAAAAAAAAAATCATAATCTCGCTTTGCAGATGGATTAGTTTTTCATTTTTTTTTTTTTTTCAGTTCCATTAGAAAAATAAAGGTCTTTATCACAATTATTCTTTTATTTTTGTTTCATCGTCTGTCTTACATAACATTTAGCGAACTGAGAGTTACAAATTAGTTAAGATGCTTTGCTGAATGTTTGTTTACAATAAACCCTTCTTAAAGGGCTGTGTATGATGTTCACAGGTATACGTATATTTAAGTGTATGTGTATGATAAAACTTAAAGCTAACGTTAGGTTAGTAATGTTTTGTTTTTAAATAAAATATATACTTTAAATGTTGAAGATATATTGTTAATATATTTATTTATTCTTAAAACGACCATTATAAATATATGGGTGAATATGGATTTCGAATGAGTGTGATTAGAGAAGATGATCGAATAAAGTCATTGTTATAAGTTAATGCCAAATAATCCTTAGAAAAAGTAATTAATTGATAGTCTAATGACGAATGAATGGCCGGTGATCCCTTTCAAAATTTGCTATGACTCTGATTGGGATCAAACAGAGAACCTTTGGCACACGAAGCAAGGATTGAACCAACTACGCTACCGACCAATTGCTAAGACCACTGAGGATGCCACATCACAACTTGAAAGGTGAAAGGTCTGGTTTTCTAGTAATAGTGTATATAGTACCTTGACACGGCTGTTTCCGGAAAATATAGATTCTAATGTTGGTTGAGTTATACTGAAAGTGTTTTGTTTATATATTACGTACAGGTATATTTTAGTGCATTGAGTTTGACATTTTGTAAAAGACTCGATCCATGCCAAGGAAGGAGGGACAATATATTTTTTCTACAATAAAAATCGTTGCCATATCATCATACTTTGTGGTCCTTTTGACTTTATCGAAGTGTATTTTATAAACTAGTATTTCTGTAGTAGCTTCTACATAATTTCTCTTTTATACTGTGGCATTGATTTATCCAGTGATATGTAGGAGATCTACCATATACAGATTAAAGCTTAGATCTTTAATATACTTTAAAAAAGCAGTCATAAGTCCAAAGGGTACTTTAAAATGTTTATTAAAGAGAATCCAGAACATAACAAAATACAACTAATCATAGTAAACACCTCTTCGTAAATTCTTAGGTTCTCATATTTATACATCAGTTTTAAAATGATATATTCAAAACAATCCAATACAAAAAAAATAAATAAAAATAAAAAATAATAAATAAATAAAAATAAGAATCAGTTTCAAGCAAACAATATTTGTAATTTAAACAAACTTACATTGTAATGTTGTTTACTTTCAACAATTTCTCGCTCTTTAATATGCTTCCTTTTATAGAAAAGAAGATAAAAGTGAAGGCTCATGGCTTATAAAACATTTCCTTCAGTAAGATTGTTTTAAATTCCACGCATAATAAGCAATGAGGATATGTAAATTTATGCTGAGAGTTTTCATAAGTTTGCCAGTAAAACTTCAGGACGGAATTGATGTGCAATTTTAAAGCAGGGAGCCTTCCACTTAGTATCATATTCTTTTATAAAGCAGCTTTATCTTTGTTCTAATCTGCGTCATTTTTATAGTCTTAACAATTTCATTTTATTCTTTCAATAATATTTTTCTCTAATTATTAACTGAAAGTATATTATCGTATTATATTCACTATTTAGAAAATATTTTATGATATGGACGTGTTTTAAAATTTATATCAATAAATATTTAAAACACATCCAACATTTAAAATTTATTTTATAGTTAATTGTACGTAGTTCAGCTTTAACTAACTAAAGTGGTTGAAAAAAAATGAAAAATATAAATCAACACCTTGTAATTAATTGTGGATTTTAATACAATCAAATAAACTAGTATTAAAAGTTTGTGCAAAATATATAAACTAAATATTATTTTATTTAACCTCCACCCATACATTTATATACAAAAACTATATACTTAGAGCGTATCTCAAAGCCATTAGTGGGTAGGTTTACACACATGATATGATACTTGTCAAAGAAGTTCGGAGAAGCTGACAAAAACCACCATGGCGCACCATGCTGTGCCACTTGGTACCCCCTATCGTGAGCTGTCGTTGTTAAAACCATTTGCTATAAATTATATAAAGGTATGTATAGTAATATTTTTAATTTTTTCCCAAAAAGGAATACACAGCTGTTTTTAAAATAATTTATAATTCTAACAAAAATTATAGTTATTGTACTCTTTGTTCCACGAAGCCTTCTAGTAACAGCAGTTAATTTTAGGTAAGCAATCATTTTTTTTAAGTTTAACTCATAAACATGAGTATATTATACAAACTATATCCAGTTGAAATCTGCAGTGGGTTTTAAGGCCTAAGTTCCACTCTAACAATCTGTCTAAACTACCCTCTCGGAATGGTCCCAGTACACACATCGATCCATCAGCCCACACCCACCCAACGAAAACAAATTACGTGCATTGACGTCTCACTTTCTCTTTTTATTTTATACCAATTTGGTTCTAAATAACAACTAGAATCTGCTGAATTTGTGCATTAAACACCACAATATAATACAAAAGAATGCAGCAAACGCTTTGCGTTGCATAAAAACAGTGTATGAAGGCATACAACAAGTGACAAACGTACCCCAGCCTTAAAAATAACATCTGAATACTTAAATTTATTTATTATTACTTTTAGCTAGATTGTTACTTAAATAAATATAACTTAAATATTTATACTTATTTTATGTAATTTTATATAAAAGTATTCCTCTTTTATTATTAATCACAGATAAATGTAAATATATATTTGCGAAATTTATAAAGCACTTTTTAACCCATATAATGTTTATTGGGGGTTTTTACATGAAATAGGGATCAAGGTGAAAATGAGATCATCCTTAACTTACCCTAAAAAAATATAAAAACTTATTACCGTCGAAAAACTATTCACTATTATTTTTAAACGCTAAAGGACTTGGAAAACAAAGCTTGATACAAATAAAGCTTTATTTTCCAATTCTTTCTCATTACTATTGGTGCCGTATTAAGAAATAATTTCAAAGCGTTTTCCTTTAAAGGGCTAAAATGGAAAAGATAATAAATATCCCAATACCGGCCAATCAGAGCAAAGGCTCTATTCAAGGTTACTATTCGCCATACGAATGAGAGAGCTTAGAACGGTTCAACTTGACATTTTGACATAATTTATTTTTTAATAGTGTAAGTGGGGGGGGGGGGGGGGTTGAAGAAAAATGAAAAATACAAGTCCCTTTGACTTTTTATTGCTTAATTAAATATAAATGATTCTGTAGCAGTATTTTTTAGCATTAATCTAAATCATTTTCAGTTCTTATATATATATATATATATATATATATATATATATATATATATATATATATATATATATATATATATATATATATTTAAGAACTGTTACCATTTTCATTGTTTTCATATCATTTTCAGTTGTTTTATATATATATAAAACAGCTGTAAATATTTACTCAAAACTATACTTAACTTTCTTTTGAGGATTTTAGTAGTACTATAGTACTACTACATCTTTGTTTTTGAAATTTGTTAATGATGGAGTATCAGATGAGGGAGACAAAGGTAGTTGGACATTTGCCATCATTACGTGAAAAATAACAATCACGACGTTTCGATTTGGTAAAACCCAAACCTTTTTCAAGTGCTAAAAACTAAATTACATCTACACAAACATGTTATAAAACTACGTTCTTAAACTAATAAACTTATCTACTTTAATAATTATCTACATTTTAACTTAGATCCTAGAATGGAGTACAACAAAATGAACTTCTACTAAATATAAAAATATTAACAGGGTTAAATTAATATAGCCAATTAGGCGCTGTCAAGGTCACGATATCAACGAAAAATGTAAAACACAATAAAATTAATATTCAAATCAGACTGAAATAAGATTACATTAACTAATCATAAATATATGGTACCTGAAAAACACAATTAATTTAAAATAACATTCAACACGCGCCAAAAATTATATATATATATATATATATATATATATATATATATATATATGACTCGGAAGGACTGAG
Organism: Stictocephala bisonia; assembly: GCA_035578905.1. Taxonomy (NCBI): domain Eukaryota; kingdom Metazoa; phylum Arthropoda; class Insecta; order Hemiptera; family Membracidae; genus Stictocephala; species Stictocephala bisonia. The sequence goes on along the minus strand of JAQJVL010005413.1, from coordinate 12,886 downwards.
ACTACTATTAAAATTACATTTTAACCTGAAAAGACAACAATTATTAGGAATAAAACAATACCAAAATCAAATATTACAAAAATGATGAAGTCTTACGACCCGCAGTGACGATGGCGTCTAGACGTCCCAGGTACGAAGTGAGGATGATACAATCCAAATGCAGTGTCTACGAAGTTCCCTCCAAGGTGATAAAACACGGGGACTAGACAAACATACACACTACACTTCACAACAACCATACACAGACTGACGAGGTCAGGAACGTACGCTCCGAGATCGCCAAAAATGCGGTGACTCAGGTACGGGGACGGAGACTCATGGGGTGTTTAATTGTTATAGGTGCAGGTGGTGTAGGATTCTGGTTAGATGATGTCATGAGTGCATTGAACTTTTTATCAAGTGTGTTTTTAAGTAAAGGAATCCACATGGGTCTAACTTCTATGCTACTTTGACTGATTACTTGTTCATTATTTAGTTTCATAAAGGCACCTTCGATGAATTTACGTTTAAAAAAATGTGGTTCCCTGTGAAGTATTTTAGTGTTATCCCAGTTAAATCTGTGCTCATTGATCCAGGCATGTTCAGCTAATTTAGAATGTGTAGTGTTTCCCTTTTTAATGTTATTTTTGTGTTCTTTTAGCCTAACTTCCAGTGGTCTCTTTGTTTCCCCTATGTATTTTTCATTGCATTCACAAGTAATGCAATAAACTACATTTTTGGAGGATTGCTCCTCATTCTTTGGTTTAGTTTTAGTTAAAGACTGTCTTAATGTGTTTTGTGTGTTGAATGATGTTCTGATTTTGTATTTCCTAGCTATGCGTCTGATTTTTTCTGAAAGGTTAGGCGTATATGGAATGGACATGAATGCTTTCGGCTTTTCTGTGTCAGTGGGTGTTTGTTTGCGTTTTCTTATTTGTTTGCATTTGTTTATGAGAGACTGAGGGTAGCCATTGTTTATTAGATCTTTGGAAACATTGTTTAGTTCATTGTCTAGTTTAGTTTTGTCTGAGCATATGGCTCGGGCCCTATCAAAGAGAGAGAAGGCTACTCCTTCTTTAACAGTTTGTGGGTGGTTAGAATTGAAATTGAGGTATTTGCCTGTGTGAGTTTGTTTTCTGTAGACTGATGTTTTTAGGCCATGTTTTGTTTTTTCTACATTTACATCCAAAAATGATAATTTATTGTTTATTTCTTTTTCCATGGTGAATTTAATGGTGGGTGAAACCTTGTTCAAGTGTTTTAAAAATTCTTCTAAATTAGGTTCACCGTGACTCCAGCAGACAAATGTGTCGTCCACGTACCTAAGCCAAACCTTAGGTTTGAGATTTGAGGAAGCAATTGCTTGTTCCTCAAACTCTTCCATGTAGATATTGGCGAAAATAGGTGATAGTGGGGAACCCATTGCCATACCATCATCCTGGCGGTATATTTGACCATCTATTTCAAAGTGATTACATTCAGTGCAAAGCTGTAAAAGTTCCATTATTACGTGAATAGGCAGTTTGGTACGTTCTGAAAGTTTAGTGTCTTGGTTAAGCCTGTTTTCGATTATTCTTAGAGTTTCTTTTACCGGAATATTAGTGAACAAGTTAACTACATCAAAACTTACAAGAATGTCATTATTATTTATGGTCATGGTTTTTGTCATTTCAGTGAATTCTTTTGAATTCTTTACGTGTGATGTTGTGTTGTTAGCCAAATGAGTGATTATTGGAAGGAGAAACTTGCATAATTCACGGGAAGGAGAATCTCTGGAGCTGACAATAGGTCGTAAGGGAATGTTAGGTTTGTGAATTTTGGGTAGGCCATACATGTGTGGTGTTTTGGAGTGATGTGGTGTTAGCCTACTACGTAATTTATCGGGCATGTATTTTTTGTGTTTTCTAAGGGTTTGTTCAATTTTCCTTTCAAAGGATTCAAAGGAAAATTGAACAAACCCTTAGAAAACACAAAAAATACATGCCCGATAAATTACGTAGTAGGCTAACACCACATCACTCCAAAACACCACACATGTATGGCCTACCCAAAATTCACAAACCTAACATTCCCTTACGACCTATTGTCAGCTCCAGAGATTCTCCTTCCCGTGAATTATGCAAGTTTCTCCTTCCAATAATCACTCATTTGGCTAACAACACAACATCACACGTAAAGAATTCAAAAGAATTCACTGAAATGACAAAAACCATGACCATAAATAATAATGACATTCTTGTAAGTTTTGATGTAGTTAACTTGTTCACTAATATTCCGGTAAAAGAAACTCTAAGAATAATCGAAAACAGGCTTAACCAAGACACTAAACTTTCAGAACGTACCAAACTGCCTATTCACGTAATAATGGAACTTTTACAGCTTTGCACTGAATGTAATCACTTTGAAATAGATGGTCAAATATACCGCCAGGATGATGGTATGGCAATGGGTTCCCCACTATCACCTATTTTCGCCAATATCTACATGGAAGAGTTTGAGGAACAAGCAATTGCTTCCTCAAATCTCAAACCTAAGGTTTGGCTTAGGTACGTGGACGACACATTTGTCTGCTGGAGTCACGGTGAACCTAATTTAGAAGAATTTTTAAAACACTTGAACAAGGTTTCACCCACCATTAAATTCACCATGGAAAAAGAAATAAACAATAAATTATCATTTTTGGATGTAAATGTAGAAAAAACAAAACATGGCCTAAAAACATCAGTCTACAGAAAACAAACTCACACAGGCAAATACCTCAATTTCAATTCTAACCACCCACAAACTGTTAAAGAAGGAGTAGCCTTCTCTCTCTTTGATAGGGCCCGAGCCATATGCTCAGACAAAACTAAACTAGACAATGAACTAAACAATGTTTCCAAAGATCTAATAAACAATGGCTACCCTCAGTCTCTCATAAACAAATGCAAACAAATAAGAAAACGCAAACAAACACCCACTGACACAGAAAAGCCGAAAGCATTCATGTCCATTCCATATACGCCTAACCTTTCAGAAAAAATCAGACGCATAGCTAGGAAATACAAAATCAGAACATCATTCAACACACAAAACACATTAAGACAGTCTTTAACTAAAACTAAACCAAAGAATGAGGAGCAATCCTCCAAAAATGTAGTTTATTGCATTACTTGTGAATGCAATGAAAAATACATAGGGGAAACAAAGAGACCACTGGAAGTTAGGCTAAAAGAACACAAAAATAACATTAAAAAGGGAAACACTACACATTCTAAATTAGCTGAACATGCCTGGATCAATGAGCACAGATTTAACTGGGATAACACTAAAATACTTCACAGGGAACCACATTTTTTTAAACGTAAATTCATCGAAGGTGCCTTTATGAAACTAAATAATGAACAAGTAATCAGTCAAAGTAGCATAGAAGTTAGACCCATGTGGATTCCTTTACTTAAAAACACACTTGATAAAAAGTTCAATGCACTCATGACATCATCTAACCAGAATCCTACACCACCTGCACCTATAACAATTAAACACCCCATGAGTCTCCGTCCCCGTACCTGAGTCACCGCATTTTTGGCGATCTCGGAGCGTACGTCCCTGACCTCGTCAGTCTGTGTATGGTTGTTGTGAAGTGTAGTGTGTATGTTTGTCTAGTCCCCGTGTTTTATCACCTTGGAGGGAACTTCGTAGACACTGCATTTGGATTGTATCATCCTCACTTCGTACCTGGGATGTCTAGACGCCATCGTCACTGCGGGTCGTAAGACTTCATCATTTTTGTAATATTTGATTTTGGTATTGTTTTATTCCTAATAATTGTTGTCTTTTCAGGTTAAAATGTAATTTTAATAGTAGTCTCAGTCCTTCCGAGTCATATATATATATATATATATATATAATTTTTGGTTCGTGTTGAATGTTATTTTAAATTAATTGTGTTTTTCAGGTACCATATATTTATGATTAGTTAATGTAATCTTATTTCAGTCTGATTTGAATATTAATTTTATTGTGTTTTACATTTTTCGTTGATATCGTGACCTTGACAGCGCCTAATTGGCTATATTAATTTAACCCTGTTAATATTTTTATATTTAGTAGAAGTTCATTTTGTTGTACTCCATTCTAGGATCTAAGTTAAAATGTAGATAATTATTAAAGTAGATAAGTTTATTAGTTTAAGAACGTAGTTTTATAACATGTTTGTGTAGATGTAATTTAGTTTTTAGCACTTGAAAAAGGTTTGGGTTTTACCAAATCGAAACGTCGTGATTGTTATTTTTCACGTAATGATGGCAAATGTACTACTACAGTTGACCTTTTAAAATTAACACAGTCACAGACCGAGGACAAAGGCCGAGATAACACGAGCCTAGTGATTGACGGGGTTGGCATGCGAAGCGTGCATGTCTATCCCCTGGTGATATTATAGGTATATAATGAATGTTAATAAGTAAGAGATAACCACTTATTGTAGCATATTAATGATCAGTATATCAAAGTTAATTATCATTTAAAGTTCGTTTATTGACATTAAACGCATATTTTTGTTGTGATAATTAAAACTTTGACAGCTGTACTTGATAACGTTTTTTGAAAATCTAGTACGTAACGTAAATACTGCGAATTGGTAATTTCAGTTAGCCATTTTCTAAAGCAATTTATTTTCGCGAGGGAACAGTAAGCCGGGAATAAACTAATTGCAGGTAGATTGAAGTAAATACATCCAGGTTTTACCAGCCTACTGAACGTAGTAAGCTGTGTTGTGTTTACGGGGGGCGCTTTATAAACACGACGTTTCATTAACTTAATAATCACTATTCTTCCCTCTTCCCTAGACTAATTTATTTAATATGTTTTAATTATCTTTTTCTCATAAAACCTCTTTAATTATATTGATACGTTTAGTTATATGGTAGGTAGTAAATATCCCTTACTATCATTTAACTGGAACATATTTTAATCTTTTTAAACAAACGTAAAATTAAAAAAGGAGGTATGTTTATATTTCCGTGGCTTGTGAATTCTTTTAAAATTTATCGTTGGGTAATTTGTTTGGAGTCTTATGAAGAAATATTAATTTAGTTTTAAAAGTAACAAAATACAAATTATAAATAAGAACTAGTTTGTTTTATATAATTTAATACTGTCTGTTAAATCCGATGTCCGTTCAATCGGGGTTCATTAATTGAAGGATGTATTGCACTTCTATTTAGTTTTGGTACTCATTCATGAATCCGTCAGCGCTTGAGAATTTTTTTCATAAATACAGTCGTACGTTCGTTCCGATTTCATCGTCATTTGAAAGATAAGAGTCCTGTTTTTAATTACATTTAGAAAGGAACTTCTTTGCGTTGATACCTGTACGAAGTATGTTAGTATACAAAGCAATTATAGTGTTAGTTTTTCGAAATTGTTTCCGATAAAGGCCACTATGTGAAGAAAAAGGCTTTCAGATTATATTTTCAAATAAAGAGTAACAAAGAAACCTGAAATAGAGCTTTCTTATACAGTTTCAATAAGCCATGATCTACGTCTATTGTTGTCACTGAATAAATGACAAATAAAACTAACCTTTGTAAATAGTTTTTCTCCCCTTGTTTGTTGTAAACGACAATCGCATCGTAACTAGTTTGTTAACTTTAATAATATGTAATAAATGTGTGGGAGTTCTTGTCTTCTATAAGTAGAATGTCCAAAATGTTTCGTTTGCTACATTTAATAATCTAAGACGTTGCTGTAATTTTTGTTTGAAAATAAATATTCTTTTTTCCATCAAGATGTGTTTAATATTATATAGGTACACTTTTTTAATAGGGGATTGTCTACTGAAAAGTAAAAAATCTGTATTTCCTTGTAATTCTTACCTTTTACAGTTTTTTATATATAGTAACTAGGCGTTAAATGATGAGGATATATGCAGTTTTAAAAATTTACATAATTCTACGTACTATTCTACACATTTTTAAAGAAGACGTAGCCGTTTTTAAAATTGATTTTCCTTGGGAACCATAAGTCCAAACTTATTGTTCTTGATGACAAATGTTGGGTAACACTTAACAACTCATGGCATATCATATTTGTATTTGTACGTCAGCTACAAACAAAATATGTTTCAATAAATTGAAACATGAAACCCCATTTTATTTCATTTACCAAAAAAATAGCAATACAACATATAACTACAATACTAAATGAACATTTAGATAACATTTAGGTTACATATCTGATATTAGCCATAGAAAATGTAACCCACTTATCTTAAACCGTTTCCTCGGAATATCGCATTTTTTACCTGAAAGATAGAAAAGTTCAGTTTACGGGAAATGCCCTCTAAGTCTAAAGGATCGCATGTTCTCAAACAGCTGATTAAAAAGTAACATACATAGTGTATACATTTACAATACTATACTGGTCATTACGACTTTTTCATGATAATTAACTTCTTTTTATTCTTTGCTATCAATATTCATGATATAATATACACTTGTATACTAAAAAACTTAACTAAACAAAAATTGACAAAATTCGACGTTCGTAACAACGTACTGGCCATACGAATAGGTATGTTACAGACAATAATAACGAATCAGAAATTTAGTTGTCATGTGTTTTTGTATTCATATTACATGAAGGATTAACAACATATTTTTTTAAAATTACAAATGATTATTTTTCAGCAGATAATCCCCTTGAGTAAGGTCTCTATCCTCTCCTAATAATAAATTTAGTATGTAACATTTAAATAGTTATTCATATATCAACGACAATAACTCTTCTTTTTTATTTATTTTTCTAGTTAAGGGCTAAATTAAAATATTTTTACTATTTTTTTCCTTTATATTTGTTAGTTTGATTTTAAAACTCTTTTAAAGTACCAGTTTAAATTGTTTCACTCTTCTCTCATACCTACAAGATATTTACAAATATACAACGTAGGCACCTAAACTTACATAAACATAACATATTAAATACAGTAATTTAAACATTGTAAACCTCAATGATATGATTTCATGTAATATTCTTAAAAGATATCAACCTAAAACATATTTTATCGCTTATTTATTTAAATATTTGTGTATAAAACTTTAATTACCACAAATAATTTACTCCACAGACTCAGCCACATATTAACTTGGTTTTTTTGGAATCTTATCCTTACTATATCAATACACCTGAAACAGCAGTTTTTGTTTAGAGAAACAATGGTCAATAAGTATTGTCTAAGTATTCTAAACAAACCTTTTAAGTAGTTTTCCTAAAAAAGACTATTTGTCTTAGAATGTGAAATATAAAAGGGCGCAGTGAAAATCCGTTCCGGTCTGGTGAAGACACATAACAGGTTCTCCCATCACAAAGAAAAGGCTTTTGTCCAACAGCGTTCGATAAAAGAAAACGTGGGAATAATAGATTGGCCTACTTTGCTTCTACATATATAATTTTTCAGTAAAACAAGTGCAAAGGACCATCCGTACTGTGCCGACCTGTGCGGGGATCTATTCAGTGTAATTTGGCGTTACAGTCAGTAGAGTACTAGGAAAACATTCAGCTATGGCCAGAGTTCGAATTTGCCCTATCTCTAACTCAAGATCAAAGTCCTGACGCCTTACACCCCTTGGCTAACAGCCCTCCCCCCCAATTATTATTAAATTACCTGGTATATTAAATTTGTATTAATTTTCACTTACGATAAAATAGTTGTATCAAATTACTTTTGTACATTATTCAAATCTCATAAAATCCACAAAATGTTTATAGTAAATTAGTAAAATTAGGTTAAGACTATTTCTAGTATGTACATGATATAAAGATCACTATGTTTATTTTTATAAAAAAAATTCTAAGAATTTTAAATAAGATTTTTAAATACTGAACATCTTTCATGAACATAAGGACTTTTATTTATATCAAAGCCTATTTGGTAGTTGGCTTCTATTCAAGATAATTTATTATTTTCACTGTCATTACTAATGAGTTCACAGAAATTAATTTCAAGGAACTATGAAACAAAGTCTCTTATCGATATTTCTCCTTTCTAATTATATTAAAAGTTTGATGGCTATTTTGAGAGAAAAAATTTAAAAAACAAATGTTCTGTTCCAAAATACAAATTTATTTATGTAATATTATTTACTTGTAATAAGATAATCACGAGATTTTATGTTTGCTTCATACTATGTACATATGAAAATGGCGCTTTGAGAACAGTTTGTAAGATTATTTACTGTCACCTAATATTTTTATTGCTACTATTTTATGAATGATCTCCTATACATGGAATAGGTTACGAGCAAAGTTGTGACAAATATCCCGAATTCAGTTTGCTTGATTTGGGAAAACCTTTCTAGTTTCACGTTCTTTAACTATTTATTCATTCTAGAGACTCATTAATCTCTAGAAATCAAAATGTAAGAGTTATTCCATAATTGACCCACTGACTATTCTTTAAGTAGGGAGCTAAAGTGGAATTGTGCCCAACTTCCTAAACTCATATCACTTGAGTTGAGGGAAAATCTCTAGATTCACAAACTTTAACCACTTGTCGCTCTAGTGATCCAAGGACAGTATAAATAATACAGTTTTCCAAAAACTGAACTTTATTATTTTCTAAGTGACAGACCATGTGCAATATACATTCTTATATTCTTACATATGAGACACCGACACAACGTTGTTGGTATTAGTAGTCTAACATACCTCTTAAACTCGGTTCATTAGAGTAGTGAAAACAACTCTAGTTTAATAACGTATCACTGTAGTGACTCATTACCCATAAAATGTAATATTGTCTCAATAATTTATCTCCATTCTATAATTTAAGTGATAACAAACCATTTTACTATCAGGTTGATGATGTTTTTGAAATACTTTTCTGTTCGATTTTACTTTGTGGGATTGTGACAAAACTTGTTTTTTTCTGATAAACTATTTTCCATCCTCAAGGAATCTTTGTCGGTGTGGTGGCTTAGTAAAGGAAGATTCAGACTGAGTAGAGCCATGTACAAGGATTGAATCCCGAACTGAGCAAACGGTATGTGCTTCACTCTTTGAATAAAGTTCACGCACCCATGTGAACTGGTCAACTAACTTAAAAATAGTAATTATAGTTAAAAGTTTTTTATATAATCATAAAAAACTTCATTTGTGTCATAACATTATGATATGCATGATGTAAACTTTGTAACATATTCAACTTAATATACCGACTTTGCGAATATATAATTTTATAACACGTATTAAATTCTTTCAACAATGCTATTTTTCGTGGCACACCAACATTCACCATTATCTAAATATTACATACAATTTAACTAAGTGTTTTGAACTAATTATTTTTATACGTTTACTATAACCGTAAAAATACATCGTAACCAATGTATGATGGGGATTATTTTTAATACTCTTTAATCTCTAAAAATTAATAGATAATTTATTGAAATATTTCTGTTAAGTAAACAAATCAAGGATTTCAGCAATCGTAACTTTAATCAATGAACATGAAATTGATTGATAAGTTTCCAATGAATAAATTGAATTTAAAATTTCACATAGAATTATTAAATCGAAACGAAACATAAGTCGAAAGGTAAAACAGAAATCAAGGATACAATGTCGAGTTGTTCTCCTGGATTTGACAGGTACATTAGACCTAAGTGTTAAAGGAAATCAAAGACTTCAGGAACATAATTTAACGAATCTTGGAAAAAACCTTTTAATGTTGCTGTAAATGCTCTTCAAAAAGAAACATTTCAAAATCATTAATGGACAAGCATAGTTTAACTTATTATTTCACATTTTTCGTAATATAATTGTGAACCAATTTTTGAACGCTAGCTTAAAAAAGGACATAATTAGTGTTATCTTAAAGTACTACTTTTCTGTACAAATCACAATATTTTGTTTGAGAAAAATGGCATTTTTAATGTTCTTACATAATTAATATTTATTAAATTGAGTTTCTTAGTCCTAAAAACTTACATAAAGACTATATTTATTTCAATTACAAACATGGCTTCATGACAGCTAACATATTAGAAACTAGGAGTCCCAAAAGAAAAACCAGTTGACTTGACAAAGTGACCAACTGAATTATCTGTGCGAGAAGAATGGACTGAGTAGTGGAAGTGAGAGAGAAAACTACTCATCCTCATCCCTTACTGTTATTCAATTTCATGTTCTCATGGCAACTAGGAGGACGGTAGACCACGGACTAATGGTGCAGTACCAAGTCATTAGCATCAGTGACCATTGCTTGGTATGATCAACGCTATCAAATCAAGCTTAGAACGATTAAATTAAATCGTTATGAAGTAGTCAATAATAATTAGCATTAACAATTATAATCACACAATGTATCCAATAAAAATCAATTAAACAAACTTGTACAGTTCAATGACTTTCTTTGAACTAAATACTAATGCGTAAGTTGAACACTTAAAGTAGGAAGTTAGTAACACCCGTAATGTACGGGTCCCCTCTACTGCTGAAACCTCTATACGTGCTAAATATAACACGCAGGTCACTTTCTCTTCGGCCCAATTAAAGTCGATCATTATCATAAAAAGTTGGGATTGGTGAACAAAATTAAGAACATTTTTTTTCTTTCAAATATTTTTTTATACGTTGTGTCATAAACTATATTGACAAAAAAATAAATTAATACAACACTATATAACTTGAAATAAGTATGATTTTGTTAATGCAAAATAATTGATATTGTTACATACAAATATTGATATTGTTTAAATTATAATTAAATAAGTATTTTACTCTTTTTAGTGTAAATTGTTTTCTAATAACATTAGAGCGTTAAAATCAACAAATTACCATATTTTTACATCATGGTAACAAGCGAAATACGCGGCTCTTAATAAGAGAAATGAGAATGCTGGCAGAGATTGTACATAATCCAGTTACTGTTCGGGAGGAAGACAGAAACTGTCGCACATGCGCTGTCTGCTCACCATTCACGGTGACTTTATCCTCAATTACATTGGCTGTAACAAGAAATCATGCTAAACTAATTTACATAAACCCTAAACCTGCTGAATGGATTAAGTAGATACATTGCCGTATGAATATTGGAAATAAGTAAAAACGTCAATTTAAATTTAAGGTAATTTTTTGATGAACATATCCAAAATGGACGAAAATTTAAAAAAATCATAATGCTGAATGCTTTATCCATAATTATAATCATACTTTTACTATTGAACAACTAGTTTTAAGTTATACGTAACAATATTAGCCATTATGATCCACTTTGTAATTTAATAATTTAAAATCAGTTTTAATTTTTTTTTTTACGTTGCCAAGATTCTAGATTTAATAGAAAGTGATATTCCTAAGTCTCTGAATTTATTTATATTGAATTTATTAACAATTTATTTTAAATTATAGGACCATAGTTCAAGCTATTCAAGATCCAATTTATAAATGGAATTTAACTACTAATATTTTTTGACAATTTTCTAGTTTTATGTAAGTATGTTTTTTCTTTTACTAGTGACTATTATTATTATTTTTTTATTATTTTACGACAGTTAATTCTTTTGCTTGATACTTAAATAAAACATTATTTAGAGTAAATATCTCATAACAACTTTTAACCAAACTTGAATATTTATTCCACAAAGAAATCGTTACATAGTTACTTTATTGTGTTTCGTTTTACGTTAGCATGCAATACTTTTAAAACCACCAAAAGTACTGAAAACCTTCAAAATCTAACTACAAATAGTTATGTTTTTAAAAATACGCTAACTTCATGAGAATGAGTAAGAATAAGTTTCAGTGACAGATGTCATATTGATTACACTAAGAGCAAAGGCCAATGATTACAATAAATCCCACATCTCCCCTTTCAGACAATATAACCCCTAAGAAACTCTACTCTCAGAAAAGCAATATTTTTACACCCTTTTGGTTCAATAAACTATTGGCTATCTTAATTTAAATAGCACTAAATTAATGCTAAAACTTTTTTTTAATTAGGGTTACACAATAAACAAATTTGGTTTCACTGTGAACAATAGAGAGAGAGTCCTTGAATTATTACACTAGAATTACTATTTAAAGTGCATTGTAAACAATTACTTCACCGTTAAATTGTATATGTGAACCAAATGTAATAACAAGATTTAAATTAATAGAAATTATTTAAAACAATCACATGAAATACAATTATAAGAAACTGTACCAAATTTTAGTTTCAGAATCGTTGTGATCTATCAATCTGTGTGTATTTACAAAATGTTGTAAATGTTGATATTTTTTAGTTGAAAGTTGATACACGTAATTTATAGTACTTACTATCATATTAATTTATGTTTCGAAAGGTTTTGATTGTTAAAATGCAAAAGCGACTTTAACAAATAAACTAAACATTTACGATTACTTTTATTGCCATAAAATTTATCTATTTTGTTTATAAAAACAAAGTGTACCATATTAGTAGGTTACTTTAGTTTTAATGCAAGGAAAGTCCTGGGATATTCCACCTAATAGAATGGAACAGGCTTTCGCCCACGCTTCCAAATAAAGGGTCAACAAAAGCTAATGGTAAGGGTGGGTGTTTTAATATATTTATTAACTTTGGTAATTTTTTTTGTAAATTTACAACAACAAAATAAAAGATAATTCTTTATATAAATTAAAATTTTCCTCCAGACATATCCCTTAATGTTTCTTAATATACCGGTTAATATGCTTTAGTACTTATCTGTATTAATTGTTTTGTCGATATTTCAGAATATTAAGGATGTCATATTTAGTGTGAACCAGTTTGTAACATTGTCAATGGCTCTGCGTATTTAAAATAATTAATATCCACTTTAAGGTTGAATAATATAGATATGTAAAAATAGTAATGCTATAAATTACCACAAGCCAAGCGCCATTTTGGCTCTCTAAGTTT
>JAQJVL010005412.1:22500-35572 GCA_035578905.1 Stictocephala bisonia | reverse complement strand
AACATGGAAAAAAGTTAGGTTAAGACTGAATTTTATATAGTATAACAAGGTTAACAGTGAATTTTATATAGTATAACACGGAAAAAGTTAGTGTATTTTATATAGTATAACAAGGTAAACATTGAATTTTATATAGTATAACACGGAAAAAGTTAGGTTAAGAGTGTATTTTATATAGTATGATGTGGGAATTTGGAGGGAAATTTGGGAATCTGGAGGGAAATTTTGGAAGGGAAAATTCCCACGGGGGTTGGTACCACTGCTTCCGTTTCCGGCGGCCATCTTGGATCCACTTCCGGTCGCCATCTTGGATCCGGTCACGTGACCGCTCTCGACCAATCAGAGGCCAGAAAAGTGAGTCTCGCTCTGCCCCCTTTTGTCTACTTCTGATAACTAAATGGATACTTTCAGAACGAAAATGGTGGAAAAAATAGATTCGTTCTGAATCCTTAACGACCCAAAAGGGAACAACACAAAATCTGACCAGGTTACTCAGATGTTTCACACAGTTCCTGCTGAAATAGTGAATAAGAGTCCATGTTGGGCTTTTGGCACAAGGCTACATTTCGAGGTAAATATTGTAATTGATTACATCTGGTAAAAAGATTAAATGGTTTCATTTAATCATAGGGTGAATTCCAGTCATTTGTACATTATTAAGATGAATAAACGTATAATTAAAATAAACTCAATTGATTTGGTCAAATATCGAGCCACTAAAATACAGGTTAGTGTTGTTAGTTGAATAAATATGTTGAAATACCTCTTAATGTATAGCAATTTTATAGATGTAAAATCATTTTTCAACTAAAGTATGAGCTAATATTATTTTATATTCATTCTACACTCAAAAAATTTAATTTTGTCCAGCAGATTATTTATTTTTTATATATATTGGGTTCACTTTTTAAGTATAGTTCAGGTTGAATTTTATAAATTAACAGAATCATATATACATAAATTTAATTAGTTCATAAACCAATTTTATATAAGTATTTGTAACGTGTAATGTTGCAGTGCAATGAATACAAACTCGATGTATTTCCGTAGGTTTCCTATTCCAAGAATGATTAAAAATTATTTAGTAAAATTATATATATTGTTCTACCAGCAAATACAAAATATAAATATTTTTTTCTAATGTCCTTCTTAACTGGTGAATTAGGAGTTTAGAATAGTTTCCTTTTGAAAAGCCTGACAGTAAATTATTTTCTTTCTTTCTTCGGTACGTTAAATAATATTTGAAATCATATTTGTGTTAGTAAGGTTAAAATAGTTATGAGACGAAAAATGTGAGCGGATGAAAATGGATTACAGTGTTTTGGGATGGATATTTTTACTAACATGTTGTTTTAGGCTGAACTAAAATGATAATCCTGCTTACACTGGATTAGTCTCGTTAAATACGGTTTATGTGGAGAGGAAAACTGATTAGTACAATTATTTTTACCACATTACAATTATTTGTAGCAAAATTTATTCAAGCTTATTTTACTCTACTTATATTTAGTTTCACTACTCCTCCAATATTTTTGTAAGCTGATGTAAATGGTAATATTTATAACATAGAATAAAAATGGTAACATTTTCAAAAGGACCTAAATTCGTTGAATAAAATAATAAAATTTACTTCTTTACTCTGTTTGAAATAAAAGTTATTATTGCATTAAAAAAAAAACTCTTTTGTTAAAATAACTTAAATGGCAAACAAAACATATCTTCTTTCAGTCAAAGCATACTCAAGGATTTTAAATAAAACTCAGTTTATAAAACTAAATAATTATTACAAAATAATCATCCTTTGAATTTCAGTGAAATGTGGTAAAAGTACTATTTTTTTACTTAACAATCAATTAATTTTAAAATATAAACAATCTATTACTAAGGGTTTAATCCTGTTATATTAATATTTGTATACATTTAAAGTATAGTAAAGGCAATAAGAGTTCAAATTAATGGTGGCTCCAAAATACAAATGTCTCGAAAAATAATTTAACATTTCATTAAAGCTTAGCAAACTTAAACACTCCAGACATCATAAAATTGCTGATTGATCACTTTCTATATTTAGAATACTTCCAAAACCTTCGTTAAAAATAACACTTCCACTTTAAACATATCCAATCAAAATACCGTTATCTTTCACAAATTGGAAGTTGGTGCAGTTTGAAAAACAAACACGAAGGATTAATGACACCACCAGCAAATAGAGAGGACGATTGGGAGAGCCGTGATTAGCTGAAGGATGCTAAATACATTGATCAACTAAATTAACATGTCCAGAATACTTAGTGACATTAACTTATTATTCTTATTTGAAGATCTAACTTACTTCACTGTGTTATTTCAGGCCTCTTTCTAAATACTTACACACTTATACATCCATGATATAATTTAATGTTGGCTTCAGTATTGATTGTTACATACATTTTTATAACTTCCTAAGTGAAAATATATCTTAGACCGAAAACATAGTGAGAGGTTCTCTTTTGTCATTCATTTTATTTCATCCATAATATCTACCGTACTTACTAAACATTAAATGCGTATAACATGGCATAGATACATTTAATACTTAAAATAACCCGTTTCTAGTATCAGTTAGTTTTATTTAGGGTGAGTTAGTAATAACCACCACTATACCTGTATGGGTCGGTAATAAATATTATTATTTGGTAGGTGCCATTATATAATTACTACAAAATAGAATAATCTTACAATAAACTGTTCATAAATGTTCCAAACATTTTATTATTATTAATTTTGTAAAACGATGTTAGTATTAATTCAAAACCCAAAATTTAGTAAAGGTTTGGGACCAGGTCAGGTGGATGTTAATCAATACCTATAAAAGGCAAATTCCACTGACTCATTTATAGTCATTGTAGTCAAAGATCGCCGTAAATAAAAGTACTAAGTCTACGTGGCTGAAATTTTGTAGAGTAAAAGTGTTGTTGTTGATGTGCAATATGTAGGGATTTTGGACAATTTTTAGTAAATCAAAGATGGCAGCCTTTTTAGTACAAACAATTTTAAATGCCAAAAAAAGGGTTTCTATAATTGGACTGTAGCGGCTAAATGAACGGTTCTACGGCAAAAATAACACCATTTTCTGCGTCTGATTTGAGATAATCTACAACTTTGGTCCTATGACTTTTTCCTCTATCTCACATACTTCCTCCTTAGGTAGAGCTAGGATTTCAATTTGTGCGTGTAAATCAACTTGGGTAGACTGTGAAACTTTGCTATCTAGGAGAACATACTGTATTCAAAGGAAATTATACAATTTAATCTAAACACATGTTTAGCTAGGTCATAGGAAATGGCTAAACATGGCGAGAAACACGTTATTTTATTGATTCAGAGTCAAATATAGTACTTTGCGCCCTTTCAAAGTAGAGTTACAGAGTTTTCTAGACCTTTAAACTTTTTAATCTAAGAGAATAAACTGATTTTAATCGGAAAATTTACAATTTATTTCACAGGACATGGGTAAATATGGCGAGAACCCCGATATTTAGCTGATTCAGAGTCAACTACAGTAATGTGTGCTCTCAAAAAGTAGATTTACAGATTTGTCTAGACTTTGAAACTTTTTTATCTAAGAGAACAAACTGATTTCAATCGGAACATTTTTAATTTAATTTTAACATATTTATAGCCTGTTCATTAGACCTGGCTCAACATGGTGAGAATCCCAATATTTCATTGATTAAGAGTCAATTAATGTACTTTACGTCCTCTAAAAGTAGAATTTCAGATTTGTTTAGACATTTAAAGTCTGTTAACTACAAGAAAAATCTGATTGAAATAGCAAGATTACAATATTAATTTGCATACAGCCATAATTTTCCTACTTGTCTCCCTCTCAAAGTGTGTTTACATTGTTTTACTGTAATTTATATATATATATATATATATATATATATATATATATATATATAAGTCATTTACCACCAATCATTAGTTCTCAAAAAACATACTGTACGTCCAATTGACTTGAAATTTTGTACATAGGTTTATCTGGGTCCCTAGAGGCTCATAAATACAGGATTTTCCTCTCCGATTCCACTGGCCTTAAATACAATTTTATATAAATTTTGTTGTATGGATAAAAACTAAAACTCTATTTTGAGGGTATCTTTTTGTAACATTTATTTATACGACAAAATGTAAAAGACATAAGAAATATATGTCAATGCCCATAAGTAAACTTTGTGTAAGTTATAACATATTCGCCACATCTTAGTTGTCAGTTGTGTGGCCACATGAGATATAATTTATGTTTTCCTACGTAGTTATTCCGTACTATAAGTGCTGAGTTCAAAGCTTAGCTGGAGTTCAGAAGTCCTGGATAAATCACCCGAGAAAAAAATAAATAGAGTTGTCATAAATCACACATAAGTGGGCTTATATTATCAAAATTTACTCTAATCCTTGGGACCTTTTTAGTATATGCACTGCCATATATTTTGAGCTCTACATATGTACTTCAAAGAATTTAAGTAAAGTTCTTTTAATGTATTCTTTGTTCATATACTTTAATTTATTAAGTCTCACATCAATAATTAAAAACATAAATTTGGCTATTTCAGTACTATACTAATAGTTTAACAAAATTAAAGGTCTAAGCACACAATTAGAGGTCTCAGACAGTTTTATTTACACTTGAAAAGTGAGAATATTTAGTTAGTTACTAATTATGAGTCAAATTTTAGTACTGCAAGTTGAGGTAAGATGTCTCATCAGAAGTATTTAACTTTTTCCGTTGTTTTAACAATATGTCATCACATACCAGGAAATACAATTTTTGGTAGCTCATTATTACGAGGTCGAGGGAAACCATCCAATGGCGGCTACCGTAAATAATTTATAATCGTCGCACGAATATATGATTGGGTTTCTTAACCTTTCGTAGCATCTCAATGTAGGGTTACTTAGTTGGCAACGACATTTTCCCTCTAGTGTTCTCCGGAGACCTACAAAGTAAAAAGGTCTTTTTTTAGAACAAACTTTTGACTTCTTTACTTAAGTCTACGTATAAACTTTTCTCACTGTGATAAAGTGGATTTCATTATATTTTTTATAGATTTCCTTCCTCTTAAAAGGAAGTAAAGATTTACTATCAACATGTATCATACGTTTTTTTTAAGTTAGTTCTGTCTTTTGCCAAATATAGCACAGCACGTATTAAGAGGTTTTGATTCTAAAAAATTATTATATCAGTGAATATTGAATATTTTTTTATTTTGGAGAAATAAAAGAGTATGCTATGTATGGATATAAATGTTGGAACGCTAGAAATATATGTGCAATTCAGTTTGCAGAAATAGTGTACTGGTTGCTTGAAATGCATAAATTTCTTATATTCGTTTCTTTAATCTTAATTGTGTTATTTTCCAGTTTTATTCCTTAGGCATTCATGGGTTATTTTAAAACATACTAAATATACCTCATCATTATTTTTCTGGTAAAAATAACAATTAGCTTTACAATACACTAGCCAGTTAATTTTAAGGAATTTTGGATTTGGGATTATGATTTTATCCATACCAGTCTTAATATTATAAATATAATGACCGATGTAGGTTATTTATAAACGAAGAATAAATAAAGAGCTTTGATTTGATAAAGTACTTCTTTGACTAAACGGCAACAATAGTTTGCCATTTAACCTTTATGTTTAAATGTTTGCCATATAAGTTTTATATTTTATACATTGGACAGAAGACTCCAACAAAAGCCCGCTCACTTGACAGCTAACTTATTAATGGTCTGCGGCAGTTTAACAGACAGGCCGTCATCATCCTTTGATGATTCATGAACGTCGTCACGTAAAATGGTTGATGATTTTCTTGCGTTTAAAAACGTCTTACTCTACGTAAAATATTGTTATAACAGTTTCACGTAGTCATAATATCATTGTTAATAAATGTTTTATTCAATTAACTTGGTTACCAACGGTAAACGTATGTGTGGTAAAACACAGTAAACTTTTTACTACATAATTTTTGGTTATTAAATTATGTTAAGTTTTTTTTTTATTTTATAATGATTGACCTGTATAAATGATTTTTATTAATCAGGCTGCTCTCATGTACTGAGTGGAAAAAATGTAAACGTTTCCACAAAAAAACTATTTTTTTCCAAAGTAAATTTTATACTTTGAATTTTGTTTATAATTTTATTCCATAAAGTATAATTTCTTATCAGAGTAATTAACTTAAAACTGATAAATAATATTGTTAAATTAGTAACTTTGAAATTCAAATGACCGCTACTCTTGAAAGGATAAACGTTTCGAAGTCCGGTTTGCGGCAATTAGTTCCTCTTAAATAGACCTCATTTGATGCCAAACTTGACCTGGGCACTTGAAGATTTTCATCGTGAGCTGTTCCCCTGAAAATATGAAACTTCGCTAATGCTGTCACAAAGTATGTTCTTTGTAACCATTATGATGTACAAGATTTCACTTTTACAAGTGAAGTCATACAACAGTTTTGAAAGAGTTTTCATATTTTTTCACCCTGTATACTTAATAAAAAGTATATAAGATAACAATAGAAAATCAATATCCTATAAGAACTTTAAATCTGTAAAAAAGGTTATTTTATTTAAAAATATTATATTTCTATATCTTACAATAGATTTGAAATGATATAATATTGTGCATAGTATGTATATAACATATTAATGGAATAAATAATATGTTTCATATTTGCTTCAATCCTGATCAAAACGAATACATTCTTAAAAGAGTAGTAGTATGAAAATTTACAATAAAAGGCCTTCATGAATGAAGAATATTTGAATAATAAATATAAAATAGTATTTAAAACACTCCTTCATTCTTCATTCTCAATATAGTTTTACAAAATCCTACTTTATTAATATTTAAAACAATTTAGATTAAATTATTATCTCCTTTCCTCTTGTGTTCTGTGTTGTTTGTCTTCATCCATACCTCGAAGAGATCACAACAATACAATGTATTTTGTGAGAACTACATAGGGGAAGTGTGTAAGCCATTGATAGTGTTTGGATTGCATTATCAGTTCTACTTTTTCATTTTGTTTTATTATTTTTAAACATAAAAAACATGAGATATAGAAAAAAATATTAACATTATAAAATGTTTATTTTTTTAACATCAATTAAAATTGTTAGTGGCATTGAAAAAAACATAGCGTTTGAACGTGAAATCACTAAACTATTACAACTACCCCTCTTTGCTTTGTCAACACTAATATAAATTGACGGAACTCAAATTACAAATAAATATTTCCCTTTTTAATGCATTGGCTTTATTTAGCTTAATAATAAGGCCATGACAGCCCATCGTAAGAAACTATATCAACCTTCTGGCATATTATCATAGTATTTCTGTATCCCACACGGTTTATTGCCGTCCTAACGTTTTTTTGTAGTACCTTCATTTTTAAAACAGCCCTTAGAAATATGTACATCTTCTAAACTTGCATTTTCTAGTGAGTTATCTGAGACTAATCCAAGCTCAACGTTTTTATTTCATCAGTAAACTTATAAACACTTATAAAATCACATATATGTACAAAATGTTCTGTATAACTACAATGAGACTAATTGTTGAAAAAATAACAATAGCTAACCACAATTAACAATTTAAATTTAGAAACCATCAATTTAATATCAAAAATTATTTAGGGGATTTATTTATGCAATTTATAAATACTTGTACAACTAATAAGTACAATAAGCAGTAGAAGATGTGTTGATATAAGACATTTTTAGTTTTTAATTGCTTTATTTGGAGTTTGTACAGTGGGAACTTATTAAAAGCTCAAATAAGTGAAACACACAACAGTCCTTCCATTCCTTGGTCATCTCACGTATAAATCCATCAATTATAATGTTTTAACTTCTTTATTATTAAGTGAATGCAATTTAAAAAGCTAAAGAATCATTTTAAAAATACTATTCATTTAACAAAAAACACAAATAATCAGTGCTATTTGTGGGTGGATTTTTGGTAAGAATTATTTATGTTATTAGACAAATAAATATTATATTTGCCGTATTTTACTCCTGTCTTTATTGTCGGTTAGATACATGAACTCCCTTATTCACGGTTGATCATACACGTGTCGGAAAGCTTTGCATTTCTGTAAGTAGAATCAACAGGCAGGTTAGACTATGAGATTAAAAAGGTAAGCTTTTAATTTAAAGTATCACAAAGATATACAAAGCAATCACGGGTAATTATTAAGTACTAAAATATCCCAAACCAGTCAAAAATTGCCATTAGGTTGAGAAGGATAATCTTTTTCTAAATAAAGTTGTACCTTAAAAGTTTCTTAACGATAATTGGTTGGCGGCCTCTTTTTGCCGAAGTAGACTCGAAGGACACATAGAGAGTTAAGGCGTGAGCTGAGTACAAAGTTTGTAATTTCTCCACAAAGCCCATTTCTTAACTTCGTTCACACTGACAATTAACTATATGGACATGTTTACTAAGTGACTTACTGAATAATATATATTGTAAGTATATTATATCGTATAGTTTGTTGTCAGGTACCATTTATTAATTTTAAAAAATTACTTTCATACAAATTTAAATATAAATCAAAATGTCATAGTGTGTAATAATAAGAATAAAAATATAAAGTGATATCTTGTCAAAAAGCTAAGTCCAATCCATTGAGACATTTAGGACCTGTCTCACTGATTCTCTTAATGCTTGCTAAGTTCCTCCGTAAAATAGTGTAGGGGTAACTCTGTAACTATGAGATCCATTGTTTGGATATACTCCTCACAATCACACGACTAATCTAATGACAATCATCATTATTTCTACTTCCATAGTTACTCCCAGGTATTGTGGATTTTAATCGAGTTTTACACCATTTAGAATGATGTTTAATTTTCGATTGGCCAGTCTCTTACTTAGGTGGAAGTATAAATATTTATATCCATAAAACACTCTACCTCATTTTTTTATGGATGGGGTTTAGCTTCCAGGTACTAAAATAGTCTTCCAGGCTTGCAAGGTTACTTGTTTCTTCAGTAGCTGGCAAGTCCTTGTGTTGGTAAGCTAGAGCAATATCATCTGCATATACAAATATTATCAACTTTATGATTGGGATGTCAGTGGTATATACGTTAAAGAAAATTAGAGAAAGACCTGTGTGGCAGACCATCCTTCATCTGTCTAAAAAAGCCTCCCTCACAACCCGGAACATTTTGTATTACGCTGACACTAAGCATTGACTCCAAAAGTCTAAAGAAATGGGCATGAAAGGAGGATGTAGAACTTTAACAACAAAGCTTTGCTCCATACTATGTCTTAAGCCACTTCAAGATCAACAAATCTGCAGATGTTTTCAGCTTCTTTTAAAAGACTTTTAAAAGTTCTTTGGTTAAAAAAAACTTATAAATAAAAAAGCATGGTCTATAATGTAAAAAAGGAAATGTTACTTTTTCAGTTCTTGTTTTTCAGCTACTGTGTTATCATGCATACATGTGTAACACCTCTCTGGATGTAAGGTAACCTTCAGACAGTTCAGATAAGAAACTAAGTTATAAAAACTTACGTAAGTATATACCAGTAAATATATTCGCAGGGAATAATGCAATCAAGGCCTAATACTGTGTTAGCCTCATTTTGGTATATCAAAGTTATTTTTAAGGGAAGTTAGTGGTGGGTCCCTCAGCCATTTATATTGGTAGGTGGGTGATGTTCTCATTTGTTAAAAGTACTTTCTAATTACACAGACCCAATCATAATATATTACTAACCGTATTCAGATATGCATTAATATTTAATTTACATCGTAAAATGTAATGGATTGTGCTTTTGAAACCGTTTATTCATATCCAGTTTGTACTATATACAAACTGCTCCATTATTATTGTTTATTTACAACTTTTATTCTTGGAAATTTATCAATAAAATTTTTACGGATCTAGATTAAAAATAACCGTATTCATATATTTTTAGTTCATTTCGTTACGTTTTCATTAACCATATTCACTTATCATAATTACATATAGTATACATGTTCATAATTACATATAGTATACGTGTTCACAATTACATATTGTATACTTGTTCATAATTACATATAGTATACGTGATCATAATTACATATAGTATACGTGTTCATAATTAAATATAGTATACGTGTTCATAATTACATATAGTATACGTGTTCATAATTTTTCAAAACACAAAAAAAGTCCATCTTTCATAAAGGCTGTGTTATCATTGTTGAAATACTTAATTCACAAAACTCAATAATGTTCTCTTAAGAATAAACATTAAGAACCCTTGTAATACCTTTTAATAATGTAACATAACAGTTAAATACGTATAAGAGGTTGTATATTTATATACTTAGTTTATAACTAATAACAGACCCATTCATAGATACAGTCATTGGATCGGTCATATTGACCAACCCTCAGATGTCCATATATATAGGATCTCTCTATAATTCCCTTTTCACAACGTCCACAGGCTCTCTGTCAGGTGTTTACTAGGGTCTACAGGTCCTACCATCCCCCTATGTACACTAGCTTCCTTAAATAATGCAAGAAATTGAATGCAGATTTTGTTCTTGATATTGTCGTGGACATATATTTGCTATCAATTTAACGAAAGAAAAGACTGTAATAAACTTTCAGATCAAATACTAGAAATAAATATGGCTAACAAGAGTTTTCTTTCCATGACTAAACCATTGTGTGTTTAGTAAACCCCTTTTAATTGTTAATCAGAGACATATTTTATTTATTTTTTCTGAAAATATTATCAGGCAGTTTTTTATTTCTATATTTATAAGTTCATCATCGCCATTTAGGGATATGCAATAAAACGTTTATTAAATATGTTTGTACATTTTAAAGTTATCTAATCTAGCAAGTTCTAAACTAGTGTATCTTTTACTATTTACTTGAATTTCGTATGTAGTAGATTTAGTACTTAAATTGGACAAATGGTATTTTCCAAGAAGGCCAAAGATTATGTATAATCTCAAGATGAGCAAATAACGTACAATAACATATATCATTTAACATACAATAACATATATTATTTTATTACTAGACTTTAATAACATCAGGTACAATTAAAAAAATAATAAGGCTTCATGTTATATGTATAGAAAAATTCAATATCACAAGATATGCAACGAGCTTGGTCCATATAACTGCATTGTTTTCTGTAGATAACGTCAAAATATATAAAACAGGTGAATATCAGAGCACTTTCAAAAAACATATTAGAATTTAAGGAGTAGTTGCCACTATATTACTTTAGTATTGCCAGGTAGGAGAAAATGTTGTATTAAAGTTGGATATTAGCTGACAAGATTGTAATGTTCTCTGAAGCTACATTTTGAGGCTACTGCCATAACTAAGAGAACTTTCTCTGCATTCAAACGTGTGAATGTAATGTACACAGTTAATTGGATTCTATGATTATTATATTTTGTTTGGGTTGTCAACAATTCAAATTTCCTCTGTGCCGTTAAATACACAAACTACTGGATTTTACGACAAAGCAAAAGACATCCGGCGTTCTGTAAATAGTGGTTGACAAACAAACTTTTATGTTCCCCGCCTTACAAAATGTTTTATTGGCCCATATGTCCCAGTTTGGTCAAATTCCAACACAATCCTTGTGACAGGTTTGTGTGGACTAAAGGTTTTATGTTTATAGTTTCACCTTGTATAAAAGAGGTCTTTTATAACATAGACGTATGAAAAAGAGTTAACCATATTTTAAATAAGTATTATTATTGACTAAATCAACCTAAACGGGAGTTTATTTAGAAAACGTAATTCGATATATTAATTGACTTATTATAATTTTAATAAAATTTTAGTTAAATATTTCTTCCTGCATATTCCATTTAAATCACCACTTTGTGATGGATGAAATAATTATCAAAAATGTAGTTTGTTAATCTTTTATCATCAATTGTGATACAATAAAAGATAGTCATATAGTACGCAATATATTAAAGAGGTGTTCAAATAAACTTAACAAATATTTTGTGCTATTATAAATTTAGTATTGTTTATGTTACATATTTATAATTTCTTCATATACAGTTTTAAAACAAATATTTTTTTAAGATCATAATAAGGGTATATGAAACTGTCAATATAATCCATAAAATGTTACGCTTTATTTATTATTCAAATATTTGAATAGGCTGATCCTAGTTTTCACAAATTTTGACTTAAATACGCTAAAATCAAATTTAACCAATTTTCGTTGTATTTAAGTTAATTATATTAACTGATTTAACCTTGGTATAATAATTATTATTTTTAATATACTAATAATAATAATTATTATTAGAATATAATATTATTAATTATTACTATAAACTAATAATAATTAATATATATATATATATATATATATATATATATATATTCAGTACACAACCCTAGTAGAAACTGAATATCAATAAATAATTTAAGTTAAATTTAAAAAATAATTTTTATACATTATTTTATCATCTACAAAATCCTCTTGCTTTTAAAATACAAAATCATCCACCATAAATTCGTATATTACTTGACAAACATTCAAACTATAATCAATTACAAGTTATGTATGCTTTTTCATTCAACTATTAGTAACCTGTATGAATATAGTACCATTGTATAGCTATAGACTAATGATGTAAGGCAATATTTTAGTAACACTTCTTATTTACTATTTTTTAAATATTTTTCAAGTTAGTCTACTGATTCTTGAAGAGTCTTGTGTTATAATTACTGAGTTGTAATTTGCTCAGAAAACAATATTTAATAGGAGTATAAATAGTGTCTTGACGATACCAAACAAGATTTAACTTCTTTTTAGTTAATTTAAATTATTGAATCAGCCACGAAACGCCATGAAGTATTTTTGAATGTAGGTTTTACCTTTCATTAAATATGTATGCCACCAACCTACGTATTTTTCAACTCAGAACCACTTATCACTGTGTAGATAAGCTAGTAGGGAATTGCCTGGGGAGTTTCACGTTGTTCATTTGTTACAACAGACATTACAATACAGTAGATAGGAAGATTC
>JAQJVL010005412.1:0-17500 GCA_035578905.1 Stictocephala bisonia | reverse complement strand
GTCTCTAGAGTCACTGAGATTTGGTCACGACATTTACAAGCATCTGAGCGAATTTTATTCAACAATCTATATACCGACTGTTAGCTCAGTTAGATATTTGAACCTTGGAACTTACGCTCCACATGGAGGATACGTCTTAAAGTAAGATAATCTGCAGAGAAGATATGTTGAACAATTTAATATAAATAAATTATAACAGAATCTTCGTCCCCCAATACTTTGGAGTAATTTGAGTAAATAAGAAGATGTATATAATGTTTTCATTGTATTAAACATATTTGTTTACGAATCGTGTGTAGCTGATGTTATTAGGGACTTATTTGGGTTAGTAACAGAAACAACTATACTGTTTATATTAATCTACTACCAATAATGAATCTCGTAATAATTTTAATTACTTTTCTGATACTAATATAATATTAGTACTGATTCTCTCTTTAATTTGGAGTTATGACTAAGTTTTTATATTTTTTTAATTAGAAAACTTTTAGTATTTTTAACATTAAACTTTATTTTTATTATTTACATATACAAATTATTTCTTGACGGTGTACGAGTTTATATAAAATAACATCATAACATTCAAAATTACTTTTAAACAACTATTGTATTGGCAATGTCTTTTATTCTACAGTATTTTTTTAACACTTAGCCTATACGAAGTCTATGGCAACCAAAAGTTACCCAATATTTTTGAAGAAAATTGGGAAAAAAATACAGTTTCAATTCAGTAATTACAATATTGAAAATTGAAGAATAAATTTATTTTATCGGGTAAGCTGGATGGAATAATTTCTTTTTCTTGAGTTTTGCAGGTACTTTTTTGTTTACATTTTTAAAACGAACTCTGGATACCTGTGCCTTAGTACAGAAATAGGTTACAGATCGAGACTTGCAGGTAAATTAATTGGATATTATACTCAATTTAAATTTCAACTGCGTAATCAATACAATGGTATACAATGGAGGTTTTTACACACGACAGAATGCATTATTACGTGTTAAATTTTTATTGAGAGCTTTATCACTCCAAATAAAGAGCTTATACGTTTATTTGACATAATCGCTGAATGATTTATTGTTATAAAATCATTGTTTGTAACTTTCATTTACTTATAACTTAACTAACTCTGTACGTTAAATGTTAATGAAAACAAATATATCTTATTGCTTTTATTTAAATGTTTTGCTATAATTATCTCTATAGCTAAGATAATTAAGACATAAGTACGTAGTTGAACAATGTTTTCAGCAATATTGATAGATTAGTTTTACGTTATCAATGGATAAAAGTTACGAAAATATAAATATGGTAGGAAAGTAATTTGGATTATTACAGACGTGTTGTATTTCACGTCTTATGTAATCTCTCGTTACTTATATGTGTGAATTCCATCAGTGCATTCTGGATATTAATGATATTATGTTAAATTATATACTTTTATGTGCAATGAATCTAATTTGAAATCCAACTGACATATTTTGTAGTACCATTTCATAACTTTTAAGCGTTTGTCTATAAATCACAAACTTAACAAACATGCCTCTCATAAACAATTACAATATGTGTATGTTCTATATCTCACACAAGACTTACACAAGAATAAGTAAGGGTGGTTAAGACACACAGAGATGTTTGGTGTATTGTGGGGAGGGGCTCTTCAGCTAATCGTTAATCCTTGTTGTAAAGAAGTTGCCTCATAACTTTCTCCATTGATCACTTTATTACGATCATCCTACGAAAGATACTAACCCCCTTGGAAGGTGTCACTTTAAGGCTGTGCACTTTAACAAAATTTCTTTAAACAATTAATAACTATACAACCTTTACTTTAGTTTTTAGATTTTTTGTTGTAAGTTACGTCACAATAATTTTTATATCAAATAAATACTTAATACTCTAGTGTTTTGTGGTAGCCAGTGTTTGAAAATTAAAAATATTTTTTATGAACGGCGTATCTTGTACCGATATATTACAAATACAGGATAATGAATAGTCATGCTTGACCAATGAAGTTATATACATCAAAAAACAACATTATTTTAATCTTTAACAAATATTTATTTAATACAAAATTATTTAAGGATATTTGAACTCTTTTCAAATGTAGGATTTAATTAATCATGTAAATGGCACTAAACAACATTCTTTAAACAATAAGTATAATATGATAATTCATAATAAATGCTAATTACATACTACTTAAACTATGAAAAATATTGCATTTTTTGTTCTTTAGAACTGGACAGTATTTTAATGTAGGCTTATTCCACTACTTTTATCAAATTTAAATTAAAAGTATTCCAAACAAAAAGAAAAATCGCGCTCTTTTTACAAGAGTAAAAGTTCTTGAATTCAAAGCAAATTATAGTCATCTTTAAAAAGAGATTTATTTGTGTAATTTATTGTGCCTAAAAACCGTATTTTTTAAAGTATTGAAAGTAGACAGTCAACTGTTTGACATTTTCGTAGGTCAGGTAAAAGGTATTTTTCCAAAATATATTTTACTCCTACCAAGGTAAACTTAATATTGACAGAATACTACTGTTATGATGTGAAAGAACAATTGTAAACACGAATAAAAATGTAAAATGTATCTATTACTATCATTGAGTAATACGTTCTACATTGTAGTGGAATTTTTTGAACAATGTTTAATAATTCATACTTAGCTAATTGTTCGTTTTACATTAATATACTTACAATGTCTAAAGTATGTATTTAACTATTGTTGGTTATGCCAGAACACAGAGCTTACCCCTCTTCACCCTCGGGTCCCTTCGTGTCTCAACCCCAAAGTACTTGTGACAACGGGTTTACTTGCTCTCTCTGGAACTGTTCGTCTGAGAAATTTACTTCCCCAAACATAAATTGGTGCTGACAGTTCATTCCTTTAGTAAAAGTAAATTATATGATATATAAATATTTGTTGTCATACTAAGTAAGACCTGCACTTCATTTTTAAACACAAAACTGTTATACTTATTTAATGTTAAACAGTAACATGTTAATTAATCTGATACAGTGCATCAGGGCACTGAACTTTACTCCTTAAAACGCTATATAAATATTGATTGTAACAGTCATCTTAAGAATTTCTTATGTAGTTAACCCATTAATTATTAAAGTGGCTAGTTCTATATCACTTAAGATAAAGTTCATATTAAACTTTGAAACTTTTATTGGTGGACATAAATTCACAAATATTTATTCTATTTTAGATTATTCTGAATAATTTAGTCCAACTAGGGAACGTAACCCTCTAAAACAAATCGGAGTCGACCGTGGGAAGTTGCAGATGTTGTATTCTGAGAGCCTTGCCTGAATTGTTAATTCCTTACATTTATACTATTTTTTATGAAGAGTTGAATTTTATTTAAGTAAACTACCATATGAATATGAAGTGTTAACCATGAAAATATATCTGGTGTGTTAACTTTTCGTCACATGCATTAGAAATGTTACGCACTTTACTTTTAGTATTGCAATTGTTATCCATTTTAAAAACTAAATTGTGAATAAATTTTTTTTTCATTTGAGAATGTGGTTATAGCTTTTTTTGTCCAAAGTTGTTTTTATTACTATTAAATATAATGTATAAAATAACTATCAGAGATAACATAAATTTTACTAATAACATTTAATTTCCCTAAATGTTGTTTTAGAGGGTACTTAGATACCATAATTGGTTAATTTAATTGTTTTCGTCTTCAGCTTAAAAATAAAGAAGTTAATAATCAGAAAGATACAAAAGCATACATTTATTATCACATCTGGTATAATCAATTAAATAATTTCCAGGATATAGTTACAAAGTTTTACTAACTGTGCTTTCTCAAGTTCTAACTTAATTTAATAAGATTTGGTAAAGTAATGTGTAATAAAATATATTCCAAAATATTTTTAATATATACTATTTTTTACTATGCAATATTAGAAATTTAACTAGTAATTTAGTACAGGAATAAAACTGCTTTTATATTATATTGCCCTCGTCTTCCTTTATATACATAAAAAGAAAATAGGTTTAAAATAATTTACTTTTAAAATATTTACCTAGCCAGAAGAATATAATATAGTTTAAAGAATATTTGTTATGATAAGGTTCATTAATTTAAGTATTAACTTTAAGAAAATTACAAATATGTATCCATGACATTGAATAAATATTTTTAGTAAAATAAAAATATGTAATGTAATATATCGTTGAAACTAACAAGATTAGCATGGTCACTGCACAAACACATTTTGATTATGTATGTATATAGGTTAGTTTCGTATTACAATACAGAAAATTTGTCGACTGTGAATTTTAACAATCTCTTTATATGTTGAACGTACAATTTTAATGGTAGCAGAGTAATCAAAAATATAGCTGTATTTTTTTATTATACAACGTATAGAGGCTTACAACGTAAAGCTTTTGTATATAGACATGTTATTTACTAACTCATAATAACTAAATCATATATTCTCGCATGAAGAGTATATTGCGCAAGAGTAACACGATTGTAATCTGTAGCCATTGTGAAGTAGGTCAGCTCCCCAGCTCCATATCAGAGGCTTACAACGTAAAGTTTGTGTATATATACATGTTATTTACTAACTCATAATAACTAAATCATATATTCTCGCATGAAGAGTATATTGCGCAAGAGTAACACGATTGTAATCTGTAGCCATTGTGAAGTAGGTCAGCTCCCCAGCTCCATATCAGAGGCTTGTGCAAACATTTCCACTGTCGTAATTTGGCCTATTACCAGATAATGTGGATCACTACCAACTGTCTGTATCTAGAGACTGTAGTGTGCACCAACTTTAAAATGCGTTCATAAAAACAATACACTTTTTTTATATTTTGATCTGATACTGTTTATTTTATTGCTTAACATTTTAGTGCCAGCACATAGTATAATTTACTAAAACAAAGAAAATTCAATTGGCATTAGCACTTTCATATTAACTTATTTTCAGTGTGTCATAACTTTATTAAGATTACGTAGACTAAGAACTGGAATTTTTTATGATAGCTCTTTCTAGAAAATAATTGTGGGTTCTATATTTATGTATTTTAAATCCGTAAAAGATATCGAAAAAGTTTGCAAAACATGTTCACTTAATTCTCTGACAAATTTAGAAAAATACATTCCATCTTATTTTCCCTATCAAATTTAATAAAATGTTAAAGTAGGGTTTGAACCTTTAACAATAATTACTTTTACTATCTGAAGCTGTAAAAAAACATTGGTAACGTAAAAGGATCTTACAAATCTAAAAAAATCAATATTTCTTAATTATACGTATTGCTTACGATTTTGTGTGGTTTACATCAGGTAAAGTCAGATAGTTATTTTAATGTTAGTTATAATAATCATATATTTAAAACATTTTTGAGGAGGAACATTGACAGATTTTTTTTTATTTTTATTTTTTTTATTTATTTATTTTTTTGGGTTAAATAATAGCTGAGTTAAAATGTATAGCCATGCTTCTTGTTAAAATATATGTCAATAACCAACTTTGTTGTGAGCACAATAAATTAAGAGGTTGCACAATTATTACAAAACTTAAAATTCGTATGAAACCTAAAGAACATCATTTGCCATCTCCTGGTAATTAATTTTCATCGTACTTGGACTAAAACTAGTTCATTACTTATCGGAACTTGTAAATGTTTTGTACAAAATGTAGTTTTTCAAATGAAAATATCCTCATTTGAAGTCTATAAAGACCTCAGGTGTCTTACGCACAGGATATTTATAAATATACAATGTGTGTTAGGCACGAGACGATTGGGTTACTTATAAAATGGAACTTTTCAACGGGAATAGGTAATTATGTTCAAAATTCATGGCTGATATGTACAAATAATTATTGTTCGGATCTATATACATGTATTATCCCTGAGTTTCTCTACAAATTAAAAATAAATAAAATATAACTAGTAAATAAATGGTTCAATTAGGGTGGACAAAATGCGACCGGCGTATAATATTTAGTACAAATTATGAAAAATTATTTAAAGTAAAAAGCTCTCAATTTACTTGTACGACCAAGTTTCTTGAACAACATAATATGTGTTGATACAGATAATATGTACTCACCCTTACAATAAAGTGTTATTGACCCACCCACTGAGACCCATCCCCCCCACAAAAGCTGGTAAGCGTGCCAACCGGGGGATGGCTCAAAACAAGTCGAGCGATGGGATCACGGGTGGCAGTTGGAGGGTCAAAATAACACTCGGCAGCTGAGCAAAACTAGTTTATTACCAAAAAATCAACAAATAAGCCAAACTTGGCAGGCAGAAGGCCACAATATAAATTAGCACTTAAATCAATAACCATAAACACTAAATTAACAAGATACAACACATAAACTACAGAAACAACAAACTCAACAAATACCAAAATTAACAAATTAACAACTACATGGCCTATCTGCAGCCTAGCCTGAGACACCCCAAAACGTAAGGAAAATTTAATAGGCCCCGACTAAAAGTGAAGAAAATAATAAAATTTTTGGTATCACCAATTACACCGGCAATTTGGCCCGCATCCCTTGATTCCACCGGGCCAGGGAGTAAGCCGGAATCCCGGGGCAGCTCCGAATTAAAAGTTGAGCAAAAGCACCATAATCCCCTTTTGGTGAAAGTTTAAAAATTAAATAATTTAAAAGAAAATATAACACGGTACCGTCGAGTAAAAATTCACTTCAAAAACCCACCCCACAAATACACATAACAAGAAATATAAATAAC
Source organism: Stictocephala bisonia (assembly GCA_035578905.1). Lineage (NCBI taxonomy): Eukaryota > Metazoa > Arthropoda > Insecta > Hemiptera > Membracidae > Stictocephala > Stictocephala bisonia. Next base: position 10,739 of record JAQJVL010005412.1, on the reverse strand, counting down.
AATCACTAGGCCTAAACATATAAATAAATAACAACACAATTTAACAATAGGGACCTAACAAATATAAACTCTAAAATATCTAACAACAAAATAAACTAATTAAACTAAATAACAAGAAATCTAAATAAATATTAACATCCCAAAAAGTTCCTTTTGTTTGTCTTTTTTTTTTTCTTTAAATAAAAAAAAAAAATATATATAGGTCCCCATGGCTGTGTTGCCCACTTTGTCCCATCCGTTTTAGGCCTAGGCACAAATTAAACAGTTCCACAAACTTTTTTCTTCTTTTTTCTTTTTTATATCAGCAACCCCCAGCTCAGCCGCCGGGAAAATAAGAAAGAAAGCACTGACCTGAGGACAGAAGACTCATACCCAAAGATGTAGCTGGGGCAGAAGGGTCACCAATGGCCTCTATACATGGTCCTCAGGCCAGGCTGGCAGCGCAGATGGTAGAAAATCCCCGGACGGCAGGCCGAGGGTAGAAGCGTCCTACTCGAGGACCCTGGACTGCAAGGTCAAACACAGCCATTAAACACAGTCCAGCCATCACAACAAAATATTACCCATACCCACTGATATAAGAAATGGCAACAAAACAGGAACAGACAAAATTGTACATGATTAAAGCACACTAGAAAATAAAAGGCCTATTTTTAGGCTATGAAAATTTATGTTGGAAAACAGATTTAAAACAAATTACAAATTAACCAATTATAAAAGAATTAATTACGTATATGGAACTAAAAATGACAAACTGAAAACTAGGATATGGATACATGAGCAATAGGTTATAACATGAAAATCAAAGAGTACAGCTAGGCTAGGTTATTGGCAACGAACAAAAAATATGGTAAATCGGTAACTACAACTGTAAAAAGGCTCAATAAACATTATACAGAATTACAATGGAAAATAAAGGCAGATATAAAAAGCATTAACGGTAAAAGTAACATGGAAGCACATGGCTTTAACCTAGTCTGAGAAACATCTAGACAAAGAACACAAATTTAACAAAACCCTGAAAACACAACTAAGCCCGATTAATATTTTCAATGAAACAAAAGTATTTTCACCAAAAGGGTGATTAAATATTAGAAATTACAAAAGAACACTTACGTTTTGGTTTGTCTAGCCAAACATGGTAAAGAGGTTCGGCCGAGAAGAACTCTTCTAGAACAATCTAGACTGAACAGACAGGCCAACCTGACCGAAGCTGCCGGAACCCGGAACGAAACGGAACTGGGCCAACGGCTACCAAAGTACGCAAATCGCCGGGCAAAAGCGAATCTCAGGCAGCCTGGCAGACGACGAAAAAAAAAACGAAACTGTACCGGTCCAAGACCCGGTACAACCTCCCTCTGCAAACCTCAACACACCCAGGCAGGGGAGCAAACTCGGTACCTCAGGGAACCCAGAGAAGACGAAGACCTCCGAAGAGTGGTGCTCCTAGGACGTCCAAGAGAAACTAAGAGGGGAAACCCCTCGAACAGGGAGCAAACTACCCTGACTGTCGGGCCCGACAAGAAAGAAGAGAGAAAGAAGACTCTCTCAGAACAGCCACCTAGGGCGCAGAGGTGATCAATCTCTTTGCCCCAAGAAACCCCCAGGAACACCAACTCCTGGACCAACCGTTCCCCGGAAAGCCTTAAGCTGGGACACATGGGCTTTCCTAAACACCCTGCCTGACTGGGGATCAACCAGCAGAGCAGTCACCGGTGACAAAAACCTGTCGATGCGGTGGGGACCAGACCACCGATAGCACAACTTTGCAGCTCTTCGTTCCGCGGCCGAACTGACCGGGTGAGCCTGACAAAGAACCAGATCTCCAACCTGAAAAGGGTTAGGAGTACGACCCTTATCATACCTCCTCCTCACTCTCTCTCTAGCACGTAGCAGGTTGCGCCGAGCAGCCCGCCACGTGGACACTACGTCAGTGGCACCTGGCGTAGGTAGAAGATCCTCTAACCTCCACAAGTTGGACAAAGGGTTGTTAGGAGGGTAGCCATGTAGAATTTCGAAGAGAGTGGCATTGTGACTCTCATGCTTGGAAGAATTAAAAGCAAGCTGGAGCCAAGAGAGACTCTCATCCCAGGTGTTCTGCTTCTCAGCATGGAAAGTAATAAGGGCAGACCGAAGATTGCGGTTGAACCGCTCTGCATGAGAAGGCTGTGGGTAATAAGGAGAGGTAGTCACATGCCTGATACCATTGCCAAAACAGAACCTACGAAACTCATGGGAGGTAAACTGGCTACCGTTGTCGGACACAAGAGTGGAAGGCACACCAAAGTGCTGGAAGAGTTGGGACTGGAGAGCACGGATGGTGAGCTTAGCCGTGGCACTCCGAAGTGGGAAAAGCCAAACGAACTTCGAGAAAGCATCCACACAAACAAGTAGGTAGGAGCTACCTGACTTGCTACGGGGAAAAGGACCCACGTAGTCGATGAACACCTTCTCAAAAGGACGCTCGGCCACCTCAGAAGATAACAACCCTAACCTTGCATTCTGACTAGGCTTGCTGAGAGAGCACAGGTGACAAGCCCGCACTCTGCCAGCAACATCCCGGTCCATGCCCTTCCAGATGAAGTACCTACGAATCTTAGCGATGGTCTTATGAATGCCAAGATGACCGCCCACAAGAGAAGAGTGATAATATTGAAAGACCATCGGTACTAGATGACTAGGCAGCACTACACGGGGTTCACCCCTCTGTCGAGGACGGCAACAGAGTACCCCTTTGGACAGAAAATAGGGAGGGTGGGCACCTCCCTCTTGAAGCTCACCTAAGATGACTGACAGCTCGGGATCTTTCTGCTGATGGGACAGTAGGTCGTCAAAAGCCAGAGGAAAATCCAGAAGAACAGCACCACACTGAGCAACAGCCTCAGTCGGTGGATCACTGGGTTCGTGGTACATGCGGGAAAGAGCATCCGCGATGACATTCTGGGTACCCCTAAGATGTTGGACTCGGAACTTGAAAGGCAGAAATTTTGACCACCCAGCGACCAATTTTCCCGAGCTGTCGGGGATGGGCAAGAAGCCAAGACAGTGCCTGATTGTCAGTCTCCAGCAAGAACTCAGCGTGTTCCAAGAAACGCCGAAACTTGTCCGTACCAAAGACAACAGCCAGACACTCTAACTCATAGATGGAAGAAGCTTTCCTTTCCTGGTGAGACAACGTCCTCGAAGCAAAAGCGATGGGCTGCCTGACCCCATCAAACTCCTGAGAAAGAACAGCAGCAATGGCGGAGGAGGAGGCATCAGTCTGAAGAATAAATTCTCTGCTGAAATCAGGCATACGCAGGACAGGAGGTTGCATGATAGCCTCCTTGAGAGCATCAAAGGCAGTCTGCTGAGCTTGGCCCCACACAAAAGGGACACCTTTCTTTCGCAGCTCGTTCAACGGGGCAGCAAGCTCGGCCACGTTAGGGATGAAGCGACGGTAAAAATTCACCATCCCCACAAAACGGGCAATCCCCTTGGCATCTCTGGGAGGAGGAAAATCCCGAATGCCCTGGGTCCTCGCAGGATCTATGCAGACGCCTCGAGAAGAGATAAGATGACCCAGAAAAGAAATCTCAGGACGAGCAAAAGTGACTTTCTCTGGATTGACGGTAAGGCCAGCTGATTTGAGGCGACTAAGAACTTCCTCCAGATGTTGCATGTGTTCCCCGAAAGTCTCACTGTAGACAAGAAGATCGTCCAGGTAATTGAAAACAAACTTGAACTTCACATCATGGAAGATGGAATCAAGCAGACGAGTAAGAGTCTGGGCACCCACAGCAAGACCCATAGGAACCCTAGTGAACTGATAGAGATTCCAGGGAACACAGAAGCTAGTCATGGGCCGTGATTCCTTCTTCAATGGAATCTGATGGTAGGCCTGGTTCAAATCAAACACACTGAAAAACTTAGCCTTACCGAACCAATCAAACGCAGAATGCAAATCAGGCAGAGGTACCGAGTCAATAGCGACCTTAGCGTTGAGCCTCCGATAATCCATCACAAGCCTAGACTTACCATTAGGCTTGGGCACAAGAAAAGCTGGACTGGCATAAGCAGAACGAGACGGTTCAATCACACCCTTGCTCAGAAGATCTTCAATCATAGCCCTCATAACCTCCATCTTTGGGGGAGCAAGTTTGTACGGATGACTTCTAACTGGCTGAGAATCGGTGAGGTGGATCTCATACTCCAGAAGAGAAGTGACCCCAAGCTCGGGCGTAAGCACATCAGGAAACCGCAAACACAGCCTCCTAATGGCCTCCGCCTGCTCAGGGGGGAGATGACCAACCGGATCCACCTTGGGTTGTTCGGGCTCACAACCCACCTCTCTGACTGCAGGAGGGCAGTCAGAATCACCTACTAGAGGCACCAAAACTCGCCGATTAAACTTGAAAAATATCTGGCGCTTCTGGAGGTCAAGCACCATACCACTCTTAGAAATAAAGTCTGCCCCTAGGATACAAGAAACCGCCAGGTCCTTGGCAACAAGAAAACCCCACCTCCAGGAAAATCCTTCAATTTTAAAATGGAAAAACGCCTTTAGAATTATAGGTAGAGGAGTTTGGGATGCCGTCCAGCAAGTAATAGAAGAAGGCTCGGTGTGCCTGACAAGTCCTAAGGCGTCAAGGGACTCAAAAAGAGAAAGGCTGATGATACTGCATGCCGAACCAGAATCAAGAAGGGCTCGACACACCGTACCACCAAAAGAAACAAAAACGCCAGGACACACCGAGGTGACCGCACTAAGTCCCAGGGAAGCCATGCCAGCAAGGCCCGAAAAATCCCCGACACTCCTGCTATGGGCACGTGTCAGAGGCAAATGGCCACGGTCAGTCGCAACAACGCGGGGAGCTACTGTGGAGGCAACCCCCCGCGCTGAGCGTTTCCCGCCCCACGACCTCGAGCACGTGGACAGTCACGTCGAATGTGACCAGGTTGGCCACAAGCAAAAGCACACAACCGGAGGCCGAGAACCACGACCCTCCACTGGCTGACTCACACCTACAGACATAGCCTGGTCGACGGGTGGGGAGAGCACGATGACTCTCAGAATCCCTCCCTTGCTGGTCTGAGAACTGCACGCTGCGCGAAACAATGCACAGCTGATGCAGCTCCCGAAAAGTCGAAGGAACACCAGCAAAAACCAATCTGCACCGTTCTTCGGGAGAAATGCCATCCAGGATGACACGAACGGTGTCAGCTTCAGAAAGGGTGAGGCGCAACGCTTGACGAGCTTCCTTGACTGAAGAGACATAGGCTGCCAGAGACTCGCCCCTACCCTGCGACCGATAAAATCTGTCCATGACCATCCTCTCCCTGAGTCGAAGGGGAAGAAACGATGAAAGTAACTCTCGATGGAACGAGTCCACCGAGGCATCACTGGCCAAGACAGAACTCAGCAACTCCCCAACGGGACCTCTACAATAAGGGAAAACCAGACGAAGCAAGTCCCCAGCCTGCATGCCGGGCATCTCACTAAGTCTGAGAAAGGCCACCAGAAACTTGAGAAGCTCCTCAGGATCCATCCCATCGATCACAGGGAGATTCTGGATCATGGGCGTGAGAGGGTTAGGCAGCTTGTGGTAGCTCAGCTGCAGAAGAGCAGGTGAACCCAAAGAAGTAGTAGGAACGGCAGCTGGAGCCGAACCACGAGCAACCTCAACGGAAACGCCTGCAGGCTCAGAAGGAACCTCAGGCACAGTGAGAGCCGGTGTCTCAGCCTGCGGCCTCGACACGTTAGGCGAAAGCGCAAAAGTAGGCCGCTGACCCAGACCCGTAGGAGTCGTGGACCCGGAGAGTGCCTGAAAAATCTCATCCAGCCTAGACACACTCTCCAAGATCCACGCCCTATCCGATGGTTCCAACCCCGGTGCCCGGTTGACCAGCCTTAAACGGGCAAGCAGATGCCCCAAACGTGCAAGGCGGCAGGCCCGGTCACGACCCTACTGGAGGTTCAAACTGCAAATCCTCTAACACCCCTTCCCAATCTTCCACCTTCCGTTTACAAATCCCCAACTCATCACCAACCTCCAGCAGGTCAGACCAATCCACCGCCGTACCCGCGGACAACTGCTCCCGCAGCAACCTCCGGAGATTCAAAACATCCCCTTCCGGAGTCACACCCCGCGACCTCAATTCGAAAATCAACTCCTCCTTGACCAGGAGCGCAACATTCTGCAGATAGGCCATCTCGCAAAACAAAATTCTCAACAGTATACACAAAAAACGACAACTCCAGGGTCCAAGACGAACTAAACCCTCAGCCTACCGAGCCACTGCCGACCACTCCAATCCACCCATGAAACCCATTCAACAACGTAACCAAGCGGATTGCCTAAGTTTTTTTTTTTTTTTTTTTTTTTTTTTTGTGTTAAATTATTTATTAGGATTTTCTAATTGTTTTGCTTTTTAAATAATTTTTTATTTATTAATTTTTTTTTTTTTTTTACAATACCAAGACACCTTGACGGTAGGTCGGCCAATCATGACCTACTAACAGGCAAACACCCACCGTCAACAACCAAGAAAGAATTAATTTTTTTTTTTTTTTTTTTTTTTTTTTTTTTTATATAGGCAACCACGCTCTGCTACCAATTGAGACCCATCCCCCCCCCACAAAAGCTGGTAAGCGTGCCAACCGGGGGATGGCTCAAAACAAGTCGAGCGATGGGATCACGGGTGGCAGTTGGAGGGTCCATAATAAAACTCGGCAGCTGAGCGAAACTAATTTATTACCAAAAAACCACTATGAACAATATCAAAAACGGCAGAAGGCCACGATATAAAATAGGCAGAAGGCCACAATATAAAAACGGGCAGAAGGCCCCAATATAAATTAGCACTTAAATCAATAACCATAAACACTAAAATAACAAGAACAACAAACTCAACAAATACCAAAATTAACAAATTAACAACTACATGGCCTATCTGCAGCCTAGCCTGAGACACCCCAAAACGTAAGAAAAATTTAATAGGCCCCAAATAAAAGTGAAGAAAATTATAAAATTTTTGGTATCACCAATTACACCGGCAATTTGGCCCGCATCCCTTGATTCCACCGGGCCAGGGAGTAAGCCGGAATCCCTGGGCAGCTCCGAATTAAAGGTTAACAAAAAGCACAATAATCCCCTTTTGGTGAGTTTAAAAATTAAATAATTTAAAAGAAAATATTACACGGTACCGTTCTATTATCCCCTGACATCAATAACACCAAACACGAAATAAACAAATAAATAACTAAATCACTAGGCCTAAACATATAAATAAATAACAACACAATTTAACAATAGGGACCTAACAAATATAAACTCTAAAATATCTAACAACAAAATAAACTAATTAAACTAAATAACAAGAAATCTAAATAAATATTAACATCCCAAAAAGTTCCTTTTGTTTGTCTTTTTTTTTTTCTTTAAATAAAAAAAAAATATATATATAGGTCCCCATGGCTGTGTTGCCCACTTTGTCCCATCCGTTTTAGGCCTAGGCACAAATTAAACAGTTCCACAAACTTTTTTCTTCTTTTTTCTTTTTTATATCAGCAACCCCCAGCTCAGCCGCCGGGAAAATAAGAAAGAAAGCACTGACCTGAGGACAGAAGACTCATACCCAAAGATGTAGCTGGGGCAGAAGGGTCACCAATGGCCTCTATACATGGTCCTCAGGCCAGGCTGGCAGCGCAGATGGTAGAAAATCCCCGGACGGCAGGCCGAGGGTAGAAGCGTCCTACTCGAGGACCCTGGACTGCAAGGTCAAACACAGCCATTAAACACAGTCCAGCCATCACAACAAAATATTACCCATACCCACTGATATAAGAAATGGCAACAAAACAGGAACAGACAAAATTGTACATGATTAAAGCACACTAGAAAATAAAAGGCCTATTTTTAGGCTATGAAAATTTATGTTGGAAAACAGATTTAAAACAAATTACAAATTAACCAATTATAAAAGAATTAATTACGTATATGGAACTAAAAATGACAAACTGAAAACTAGGATATGGATACATGAGCAATAGGTTATAACATGAAAATCAAAGAGTACAGCTAGGCTAGGTTATTGGCAACGAACAAAAAATATGGTAAATCGGTAACTACAACTGTAAAAAGGCTCAATAAACATTATACAGAATTACAATGGAAAATAAAGGCAGATATAAAAAGCATTAACGGTAAAAGTAACATGGAAGCACATGGCTTTAACCTAGTCTGAGAAACATCTAGACAAAGAACACAAATTTAACAAAACCCTGAAAACACAACTAAGCCCGATTAATATTTTCAATGAAACAAAAGTATTTTCACCAAAAGGGTGATTAAATATTAGAAATTACAAAAGAACACTTACGTTTTGGTTTGTCTAGCCAAACATGGTAAAGAGGTTCGGCCGAGAAGAACTCTTCTAGAACAATCTAGACTGAACAGACAGGCCAACCTGACCGAAGCTGCCGGAACCCGGAACGAAACGGAACTGGGCCAACGGCTACCAAAGTACGCAAATCGCCGGGCAAAAGCGAATCTCAGGCAGCCTGGCAGACGACGAAAAAAAAAACGAAACTGTACCGGTCCAAGACCCGGTACACCACCCGCCCATACACGTACAGTAGCATTGGCCCACGCACCCACCCTATAGCCTACTATACAGTAGTATTGATCCACCCACCCACCCCTACAATAAAGGGATATCGACTCACACATAAACTTATAAGGGATGAGCAGCAGAGGGGAAACGTTCCACCACTCTGTAGCCATACATCATAGGTGTGACTGACTAGTGTCTTGAAACGTTCCACCGCTCTGTAGCCATACGTCATAGGTGTGACTGACTAGTGTCTTGAAACGTTCCACCGCTCTTTAGCCATACGTCATAGGTGTGACTGACTAGTGTCTTGAAACGTTCCACCGCTCTGCAGCCATACGTCATAGGTGTGACTGACTAGTGTCTTGAAACGTTCCACCGCTCTGCAGCCATACGTCATAGGTGTGACTGACTAGTGTCTTGAAACATATTTTCTGGCAAGTATTTATCAAGGAAGTTTCAAGTATTATAATTATAGTTAAACATTCAGAGCCTCGTCATAGAAAAGTTTACTCTTTAATCTGTTGCCGTGTTTTCCTTAAACATTATTGATAAAGAATTCTATAAAATTGTTAATTTCAATTTATAGTGAATAAACTTACAATAATACTGTTATTGTTGGCAATTCACCAATATATGTACCATATATAGGCCCAATACACGGTAACTAGAATAATACGGTAGGGTTCACGCGCATGGTGCGCAGTAAATCTTGGTGTCAGTGACGTCACACAGACGTATCAGCTGGTTCATCGGTTAAACTGAATGTAGTAATAATCAGTAACAGCTTTTCTTAAATCACTGTTTCCGTTCACGACTAGGCTTTAACCAGTTAATAACTATTACTAAAACACTAAAAATACTTATAATATTTTTAGTGTTTTAGTTCTTAAGTTACAAAGCTTCAAGTTCTTAAGTTCCAAGGAGGCGTTCTTAAGTTACAAAGCTTTTCTATCTTAAATGAAGAACGTTTCATTAATCATAAAGTCAATTAATTGATCACCATTAGAATTTTCTCTTAATTATTTATTATTTGAATTTCATATTGGCCTTCAGAAATTACAATGATAAATGGAGCACCTCCACATTGTCATAATGTTAATATTACAATATCTTACTGTCAAAACGTTACAATTTTGCGTAAATGTTAGTATAATTTCTAATTTAAAATAAAAAAGGCTTTTAACTAGTGTTTCCGTAAAGTTTATAGTGAAATCGTAAATGTTTATGGCACGATACTAACAAATTGTTAAAAAACCAGTTTTTTTTCTTAATTTAAAGTATTTTCTAAAACTATATGATTAAAGGTTGTAAAATTTAAGCTTGAATATTAACTAATCTAGCTAGATGGCTGGAGTGAAGTAAGAAAGTATGACATTCATATACTAAATAGGTTTTTTAATTAGCATAATACGTGTTGGTTCATATACAGTACAATGGAACGTTACACAACACAAATATATCACAATATAAGCACAAAATGCACAAATTTATTTCAATACATATACAAAATGCACAAATATTTATATAAATATAAATTCTATTTGTACATTTTTGTATATTGTGATAAATTTGTGTTGTGTGACGTTCAATTTTACTGTATTTTTATATAAAAAACTAGTTAAATATCTTATCGAACACAACGCTTATGCCAAAAACTTCAAATAAGATAACAAGATACCTGAAGAATCCAATAATATATATATCGATAATAGTAATTATTTTGAGCTAAAATGAAAATTATTATTACCGTGAGGAGTGGCACAATAATCTTAATACGTAATTAGGTATGTTTAGCATGAATTATGTTGGTCCACACTAAATGGAAATCAGTAATTACTAAATGAAAAAAAAATCGTAACACATTTGTTATTATCTATATTATACGAATGCTTTAGTAAAAATGTTTAATAAAAATGTAACTTTCATCCAGATAGTGTAGTCAATATTCAGGGTTATTAGATAGAAAGAGGAAAATTAGAATATACGACGTTAGTTTAGAAAATCTAGACTTGAAACTAAAGAACTTTAAATACAAGAAGCAATCGTCAGTTTATTAAAATATAATGGTTTCAAGAGGAATTAATCGTTTTTGTTCTTTCATAAAATAAAGGTTCTTTCGTAAAATAATGGCAAACCCATAGTAA
>JAQJVL010005411.1:0-35597 GCA_035578905.1 Stictocephala bisonia | reverse complement strand
CCTTTTCAGTAGAATTCTTCCCTAAAGTAGTTTTTGCGCATTCTCTGTACGTTACTTCAGTGCCTTGTTGCCACGTGAATCTACATCCTACATTGTCCTTTATATGTATGTGAAACAGATATTCAATAGTTGTAAGATTATTGAACACAAGTAACGGGAAAAACTGCCCTCGAAGTACCCAAATACAGAATATTTGTAATAGAATCATTTATTTTTCTTTCATATAGTATATCTGCTTTAATCTATTCTCAATTATTTTTCGTGAACATTTATAAATAGTATTTTAATTACATATTTTTTTAGACGATTTAAGTTCAGTATACATTCCATTTACATTTCTCACGATCACATTTTACATACACTTCCTTTCACATTCGTGTGAGATTAGATCTTACTTTAGACGGAGAACCCCCCCCCCCTATTATATGAGGATTTGAGTACGTCAAAGCTGTAAGAACTCTATTCAGACACATATATTCTTATGTGGATCTAATTCTACATGTTTTCCTTGATAATTAAATATTTCAACAGCTGTAGTTAATATTTAACTACTTTTCGATAACTGACTCTATTTAACTACGAATTGTAACTGACTATTAGTAGGACAATACATTTTTGTATCTGAATGTCATATTTTCGCTCGCTAACTGCACATCATTATTTTATATTTGGTTCAAATAACGATATTTTATAATTTGGATTTCACCATAAACGAAGATTACAGTTAACTTTGTAACATTCTTAAAGAAGTTTTGTCAAGAATAGTTTGTTTTTTATGAGAAATGATCCGTGGTTTTCTTGCTGTAAGCAAAGTAACATTGTAAATTGTGGCAATATAAACAATAAAATATAAAAAAATGGTTTGAAGGTATAAGACATAATATACTCGTAGAAGACAAGAATTTCAAATAAAATTTAATAACATTAAACTTGAAAAAAGTAATACTTGAGTCTTGATAAGCCCTTTTAATGTGTTTTATTCAATTTATACGCTTCATTATCTGTTACTGTCACAACAAATACCTATAAATTATTGAAATATATTGAATATTGAAATACCTATAAATTATATTTATAGATTGACGTAATATATATTTATTTAACTATTATTTCATCCTTATCTCATAGAAACATACTTTGATCATATCAGGGTAATTAGGGGTTTAATTGAATTTTGAACCAAACAAAGTATTAATCCAGTAATTATCATTTAAATCCAGGATGTTATCAAATTACATTACCAACTTTTTTCAATTTAATAATTTGTGTTCAGTGCCATTCATGACTGTCATTAACGTTTCAGAACTTTAATTAAAACTTAAATCAGCGGTCTGACATAAGTAAATAGAGTCATAGATTGTATATTTATAAATTAAATATAATAAGTCACTTAGATTTTTTTAAGTATCTCATATCAAGTCAATGTTATAAACTGTATAGTATTATTCTTACATTCTTACATTCTTACATATAAGACGCCGACACAACGTTGTGCGTATTTTAAGGCGAATATGAATGGTTTTATGAGTGTAGGATGAGTGTGGATGAGTGTAGTCTGGTTACTAACTGAGTTCAACTGTTCCTCAGAAAGGGCAATTTATTAATAGCCCAACAGCCAGGGCAACTAAGGGACCTACAGCTTTACGTGGAATCCGAACCACGTAGTGCTGGTCTGATTTTCAGCTAATTGACAAGCTTGATACTCAGTTATCTCCCCCACATAACATCCGCACAATGATTACCACCCAACATGGACACCCCAGACTTCTCTAGTAGTGTCCACGCCGATAGCAACCACCAAGCGGACACCATGTCGGTATTAAGAGGACCGAGCATCCAACCTATCGCCTACAATCTCCCAAACACTTTGTCCCCATGTAGCTGGGTTACAGCACTGCGCCACCAGTGCCGACTAATTTCAAACCAATTGTTGACCGTAATTACAACCTGTTGCAGGTTAAAGAAACTAAATAGGCACACTCTGTAAATACCCTGTATTGATGCCTAATAATGTAAATGCTTAACTTGGGCCGTCTATAGTTTATATTTTGTATGATACTATCTGAATTTAGTCTCTTGGACGTAGTTTATAGGGCCGTATTTTTAGAGGTTTATAGTTAAAAACTATAACATTTATAAACATTCTTCTGTGAATCCCTCTGGTTCGAGGAAGGCGAGCGTGGTTCACTGAAATCGATCTCCATATTATTTGTGCATTTTGTACATGTATTGTGATATATTTATGCATTTTGTGCTTGTATTGTGGTATATTTGTGCTGTGTGATGTTTACTTGTACTGTAGTTAAAAACTATAAATAATCACTGTTCCTGTACACATTATTAGGTACTAATTATTAAACATCTTCAACTTGGTAAGACGTTTCCAGTGGTACGGTGCGTTTAGTTTGGTTTAAATATCTCGAGGCAATCTGGAAGAATTGTTCTCCCAATTTTGTTTCCAGTCAGGCCCCCTTCCCACCATAAAGCAATATTGAAGATTTCCCATAAGACCGCGTTCTTGGAAAATCAAACCCCCTCCTCTGTTACCAACCCTTAACTGATTTCTTACTTGGAATAAGCTCCATTTTTAAATGCTAATTCTAAACAAACTCTTGACATGTTTAAATACTGTAAAATAATAATTAGAACACATTTTTCCATATTAGTAATAATTTTAAACTCATAGAGTTTACAATAGCATTTTATTTAAAAAATCTTATAGTTTAAAGGATTATCTTAGAAACAAATTTTACCCCAAGTGTAAAGTTACCGAATTCGTCCACAAAGTAGTTTCATCCCTTCCCTCTATCAATATACAGGACGCCCAAGTAATTTTCCTGATTTCCCATGGGGATGATGGCATTTAGCGACAAAGTGAAAAGATCTCTCTATACAAGGATTTTCAAAATTACTCTTTAAGTTATAAATAACTGTGGAAAGAAAATACAAGAATCATACTTTGTTCATGCGTTCAAACACATTAGTATTACTGATAACATACGAATTAAGATGGAGTAGTATTTCTTACTAATAAATAAAATAAAAAATGTAACAGTTAAATATTCACGTGAACATAAAACTAAACAATTGTTACTAAAGATATTGAAATAATGATTGACAAGAAAATGTTTAGTGAACAATATACAGATACTAGTAGTAATAAACTAATCCAAAAAGTCATGAGTATTTAGTATCATAAGTAATAAAGGTAATTAATTAAACATCATGTTCAGTGCACCAATCTTCAGGCAAATTGTCATTGAAACAGGGAGAAAATTGCTTCCAATTGAATTATCTAACATATCATAGTGAACACTTCACATTGTATAATAAATATCACACGATTTCAATAGGTATTTAATAAAGTAAATTAATTACAACTGTCTAGTACCTAGTCCCAGGATCAGCTGTTATTCTATCAACTAAATGGAACTATTCAATTCGGACAGTTTCAATGAATCAATTTGCATTTCATTTGAAACTACTGACTGTACTCTCATGAAATAATATTGGCGATTTATTTATACAAATATAATGTTCAATTATACATTAAATATCTATTTTTGCCAAAATAAAGAATAGGTTATGAATAAACAATACAATTCTATTAAATTTCACTTAAATTTGATGAACATATAAAAAGTTAACATGCAGGAGTGTATTGGTAGCAAAGTCACTTGTGTTGATACCATTATATAGGTTAATTTCAAACTAAAGTAGAATTAAAACCAGAAGCGGATTGGAAAGCCTGCGTAGAGGTACTGTCTTCGGGGACGGTCGGAGATTCTCGACAACGTTCGGTGACAGTGTTGCCACATCGGCTCGTTCGGAACGGAGCAGGTGGTAGGTGTAGTGTAGTAGCACGGCGAATATAAACATGGGAGAATGAGTTACGGCAACACTGTATCTGTTGAAGAGTGAACTGCCCGATTGTTATTGGCTAAGGGCGGTGGCGCGCCTTCGTCCCCTCCTCCCCCTCGCTCCGAGTCTCTTCTCGGCAATCCGCTTCTGGTTTTAATTCTACTTTAAAATACATTTATTATTGCTTGAATTTGGCTTAGTTCCTTGATGCTCAGATATTGACCACATTTTTTTAAAATTCAATCAAGAAAATAACATTTCAATATAGATCCTTTCCACATAGTCGTTCTCTCTCACTGAACTGTGAGTACACCATGGTATGCTTTCCACTGTATGTTCACAATCATATGCCTACCACCATATACTCACCACAAAATTGCGACAATGGTAGGCCTACCACTTTATGGGTACCTCTGTATGGCTACTACACTATGTTTACACATGTTGGCCTACCATCTTATGGCCACCATCGTATTATACCTCCATATGGTTATTATCATGTATCTACAGGCATATTTCTATTATCGTATGCCTATCATCATATTCCTACGACCATCTGACAATCGTCGTATGCCTTTAATGTTATGGCTACAATCGTATGCATACTACCATATTGCTATTATCCAATACCTACTATCTTATAAATATTATGAAATACAGTGCAAGTAAACATCACACAATACAAATTTATTACAATATAAGCACAAAATGCACAAATATATTACAATACAAGTACAAAATGCACGAATTTTATGGTGATCGATTTCGGTAACCCACGCTCATCTTCCTCAAACCAGAGGGATTCACAAAGAATGGAAAATGGTGTTCAACAACTCAATTTGTAGGCCTATTATCACGTGACCCCATTGGCTGGAATCGTCAAAATGGCGGCTGGTGTGATATTATTGGTTAATTCCTATTGGCTGTTATTTCTCTTTTTTTATTCGCTGAAAATACATTATTAAAAACTATTTCGGAATCAAAATTAACCTGTTCGTTCATTAATTTATCACGATCCTTACATTTTTCTTTAAAAATAAATAACTCTTCCCAAGCAATCATGTTACGACCCTTCTTACAAACTTTTAGTATATCTACATTTTCATCTATTTTATTGAAACTGTGGGTACAATTCAGAAGGTGTTTAGCTACATTAGATCTTTCAGGTTTCTTATTTTTAAAAGCAGAGACATGGTTTTTATATATTTTGCTAAAATGTACAGTCTGACCTATGTAAAACATATTATAATCATTACAGTTAATCCTATATATTCCTGAATTATTGAATTTATATTCACTTTCGATATTCGGGTTTAAAATGTTGGACATAGTATTACAAGTCTTAAAAGCTACTGAAAAATTAAAATTCTAAAATCTATTACCAGCTCTTTGTGTAAATGGTCTGTAGTAATGGAGGGATACATACTTCTTTTGTTCTTTATCTGATTTTTCTTTTTTAAGTGTTGTTCGTTTTTCGTCTCGACTTTTATTTTCTATTTTCTTTTTTATTCTACTTCCGATTTCATAAATTATTGATGCCTTGTATCCATTTGCAACAGCTATTGATTTTATTACATTTATTTCCTGTTTTCTATCTGCAACACTTAATGGTATTGAATACGCCCTATATAACATACTTCTGAAGATAGCTGTTTTGTGAGAGGGGGATGGACAGAACTTTAATTTATTGTACAATTGGTTTGGGTAGGTTTCTTGAAAATACTATATGAAAGTTTGTAATGATCACGAATTATTTTTAGATCCAAAAGTTAATTTCATTCATATATTCAAGTTCACTTGTAAAACTAAGCTTCTGGTGTTGTTAAAAATGTAGACATATAATTCATAATTATTAAATGGCTACTATCGTGTGCTTACAACCAAATGAGTACTAAATCATGCTTCAAACCTGTACCTACCACCGTATGCCTCCCACAATATCTCAACCACCTTATGGCTACCATGATATGCGTACCACCCTATAGTTACCACTGTATGCCTATGGCTAATATCTTATGGCTACCACTCTATTTATTTCACCGTAAACTGATCATCGTATGACTAAAAACGTATCAATTATAGGTCTAATTAAATAGTAGGTGAAATTTATTAGTATATAGTTTTATAAATTAAGTCAACGTATTATGTAAAATACGGTATAATATTTAACAGACCTCTAAATAAATTACCCTAAACAGCTCTTAACTGGCAAAAAGATTCGTATCCCTGCTGATTATTATTATAAATCCCTTATTAACATATCTTTGTTTATTCTTTTTAGTAAAAATTTCACTTGTCATTGCACATGGACTGTAAAATTTAGCCTTGCCTTCATAACTATTAGCTCAGTTGGGGATTCGAACCTTGGACAAAACACTCCGCAGTTCGAAGTATTAGACAGTGAGCTACCATTTCGGCACTACTTAACATACATAAATTTTACGATGGTAGCCATACGGAGTTAGGCATCAACAGAAGGGAAAAGTGTCACTGGAGTTTATGTATACGATAGGAACGTCAAGGATGACATGAACAATGTACTCACTCGAATCCTTGTTCTGCAATCACATATATTGCAATCTATGTATGCACTCATATACTTATGGTGTAAACACTCATTTTGTGTGACATGGTGACGTCCTGTGAATTATAAATAGCTCCTGATCATTGGTGGATAAAAGTATGGTAAGTTATAATCTAGCACGGGACACAGTATCTAGAAACATGTTCTAGTAAAGGACACGAGGTATCGCTACCCTTACAGCACACACATATACACATACAGGAAGTCCCATTCTTACCTCTTATTACACTTCTTCTATTATACAACTTAAGGACATTGAGCCAGTGTTAATTTGATACTATAACTATTGGCCGGTAACATAGGTGGTTAACCCTAGCTTCATAAGCTAAATGTTCTCAGTTTAATTCCAATCAGAGTCATAACACATTTTGAAAGGGATCGGCTGATAACCACCGCATTTTTTTGTCATTGGGCTGTTAATTAATGACACCTCCTAAGGAATAACTGACCATAGTTTGTAACAATGACTACATTCACTCATCTTCACTCATCACACTCATTCGAAATCCATATCCACCCATATCTTAACAATCGGCGTCTTACGAATAACTAAAAATTAAAACAATAAAATAAATAAACACTGTCAAAACTAATCGTAAATAATACTATCTTGTAGTATGCTTGGTCAAACAAAATAAATATAAAATGACTATACAGTAATTTTACAAATTGGCAATCACACACTGTAGTTTCCGTCGGGTGACAATTAAGTAAAAGCTATTATGGGCACAACCACAACGGCCTGGATTTTCTCCATGTTGTTAAAAATGTAGACATATAATTCATAAGCCCAACAAATACACACTTTAGATCATGAGGGTTGGGAGTACTTTGTGCGTGTTTGGGTGGACATGAGGGTCATAGCCAATGTACGTGTATGTGTGGGTCGGAGGGTCATAATCACTGTACCTGTATGAATGGGTGGGAGGTCATTAGCATTTTAAATGTATATGTGGGTAGAGAGGGGGTGTCAATCACTGTACGTATATGTGTGGTTGAATATAAACTAACTAAAATATTATTAAATTATAAATGTGGAGATTTGACACAAACATTACTACAGATCTGGCAAATGTTATTATATTACATTTCCATAACTTTAATGTACACTAAACATAGAATATTTTATAATTTTACTATAGCCAAGTGTTCAACTATAATATTCCAGATTTTAATTAAAGCTGTTGAAACGGTTGACTATACTTTTTGATTGCCGAATACAACAAGAAACTGAATGCGGATTACAAGTAAGCAATGCTACAAGCTTTGTATAATGATCAGTTTTTAATCTAGCATGTGTTACTTAAAGCTAAGAAACACTTGTACAGAGTAGTAAAATTTAATTTTAGTTAAGGAATTCCAAATTCGTGGATAAATTCTACTGAAGTTGGTGTTTTTTTTTTTTTTTTTTTTTTTTTTTTTTTTTACTTTTCAAAAAGCTATAAATGAACAAAGACAAAAAGAGACTATCAAACGCCACAAGAATATACAGGTTAATACCTGTAGAGTAAGTATTTCATAGCTTTCACAAGCAATTAACAACCAATGTTTTCAATTAAACGAATTAGGGAATTTGTATTTAATGTAAGCAACTATAAGATGAATACTAACCCTATGGATTATGAATTTAATTGCCAGTAGTAATATCAAGATGCAAAACCAAGTCTTTAGAAATAATCTATTTTGATCAAGCATTGACTACATAAAAATCAGTCAGCTTATGACATAATTAGCTTCAAGCCCATGCTAATAATTACGTGACCAACAAATAATTACTTAATTGGTCTGCAAGTAGTTGAGCTAAAGGTTCTCAGTTCGATTCCAATGAGCCGAAATAAATAAATTTTGAAAAAGATAACCTGATAACCACCAGCTGTTCCTTTGCCATTGAGCTATTATTAACAAGTAAACAAAGGGAATAAATTCACTCTTCTACATTCATCTAAACGTATCCAAAGAGAAGAAAGATATTTACTTTTCTCTCTGACTCACCACAATCATTATAAATCCATATTCATCTACTTTTTAGATATTCTAATCAACAGCTAAATATATTTTGATTAGCTAAACCTACGATAATTCTTTAAACTTATATCTGTAATTTTGATTATTAAACCAATTATTAAAACATATTTAAAAAAATTAACTTTACTAAGTTAACCCTGAAGCTATCACACTAAATTCGTATGGTATTAAGATGACAGAATCCAAATGATATACTTGAATCAAACGTTTATGTAGAGATATATGTTCATGTTTTCTACTAAGACTACTTCTCAAGTGATATATTTGCTCTAAGACCCTTTAATAGGGCATTATTTCAAAAAGTTGGTTATAACAAAATCTTATCTTCCTCCAGTAGTTCTCGAAGACCTGTAAATCAATGTCGAGCGAGGTGAAAACTCTACAGCTGAAAAATATTGAAGTGTTTTCATCCTTAAACTTTCCGCACAGGAAATTCTTCTAGATTCTAGCGGACTAAATCTGCAATTGGTATTTAGACAGTTCTTATGGTCCTTTTTTCAATAAAAGGAAGATTTATCTTCCTTTCATTGAAAAATCTATCAGATAACATACCACTTTAGGGATTGTAGAATACCCCATAGTTACGTTTAAATATAGTATCAGCTGTTTTTACATTGTTTGAAATATAAACTTTTGGTATTTGTGTAGTGATCTTTATGTGCATTTTGTGATTGATAAATTTAGAACTGAGCAGTGGTGATGAGGTAAGTTTAAAAAAGAATATAAGACAAGATAATAGGAAGACGAAAATAAATCTTCCAAAGGGTAGTTGTGTAGTATAGCATTTGAATGGTTTTATAAAGAACGTGAGTGAAAGAACCTCTATACTGGCCATCTTGAGAACTATTTTGCCATATTAGGCATTGATGAAAACGATTGAGACTATAAACTGATCACATTCTTATATTTACCATAGGAGTTGGTACATATAAGAACTTCGGAACTAATTAGTCCAGAAAACCCTGCTGAGAAGAGCTACGTTATTATATTTACTATGGACTCGTTAGTAAATCCGAAACCGAAAACAAATCAGTTCGGATACCAGATAGGCAAATCCACCGAACTTGCACTTGTCAACTTCATCAATAATTGCACTGACGCAATGGAGGGTGGTGAGGTAGCCATTTGTTTCTTCATAGACCTCTCCAGAATATTTTACTGTGTCAATCACTTTATTTTGCTTCAAAATATTTTCTCTTTAGGCATCACCGGCACAGTTCTCAATTGGCTCAAATCCTATCTTTCTCATAGAAATAAAAAAAACAGTAATAAACTTCATTGACAGTATCAACATCAAAACACTTTCCCTTCCGATAGTATCTAATCAAGTAGGAGTTCCTCAGGGATCCATATTGGGTCTCATTCTCTTTATAATTTACATCAACGACATTCCAACTACATTCCAAGTAATTCAATAACAATTGTTGCTGATGATAGCTTACTTTTCTCTAAAAAAATCGTCAAAACCTTGAACAAGAAACTCTCTTCCAACTTAAGAATACCATCTCTCAATATTTGACAGAGCTAGATCTTAACATAAATTCCACTAAAACCAGCTTCTTAATATTTTCCAAGGAGAAAAAAAGTAAGATGATCGACTGGATGGAGTCCTACTTCCATCTGTCTTCACAGATGAAGAAATAATTATTGAACAATTGGAAACTGTTGATTACCTTGGCGAGCGATTGGACGGTAGTCTCCGGTAGGATGAGCATGTTGGTATATTACTCATGGTATTGTCCAAAAATCACTTTTTTCTTAGAAACGTAGCACTTCTTAATAACATTAGATTGCCTAAAATAGTATATTTTTGTCTAATTGAACGCATCATTAGTTATTTAATAGTTTTGTGCGGTCATTCTAGCAAGGAAAACATAGATAGAATATGTTTAACTCAGAAGAGGTTCATTCGCAGTATTCTAAGATTAATATCGTCAGATTATTGTTTTCAACATTTTTTTGAGTTTAGGTATTTTGACCATCCAATCTTTGTTCGTGTATGACATTTTATCATACATTGTAGATCTTAAGTTATTCATACATTTTTAATCCTTCTATCCAACATAGATTATAAATGTATGAACATAAGCTGGAATACATTGGGTTAAAGTTATTTTCGAAACTTCCTGAAAACTTAAAACTTATGAAAAATAGGCCTCATTTAATATTAAATTGAAAAAAAAATATCTTACTGAAAAGTGATACTGTGAGGTTCCTGACTTTCCTTCCTAAATAGATAATCCGTTCTATTCCATTCTTTTTCCTACAACTGCACTGCTGCCTTCAATTTAGTTGTAAGTAGATGGATCCCATGCACTGTGAAGAGGGTCTCCGGGATAACGACACAGGTTAGGATAAGGTAACAATTGTAGCAGAACATAATGTTAAATCAATAAATCAGCATGAAAGCGAGTCAGTTATTAACTACCTAGGTTAATTTAAGAAATTGGCTTAACTGTCAAATTAATGTGAAAATTGTAAAGCTAAAAAAACCGAATATACATATTCGACAGACATTCGTCTCTGGACGTCGAGATAAACTAATACTTAGAGAAATTCAACTTCAATTCCCTCTCCTCCACCCGGATATTACTCTTCTCTTGAGCCTTTTTATCATTTTATCATTATAACGTTCATCTGCCTGTATCAGGTACATAATACCCATTCAGTCCATTTAGACGAAACCCAAACCTATTGGGTGAGACAATAGGCTGTTTTGTACATTGAGCTCCCCAAATACAATTTTAGAAGAAGATCACCCTCTCCATAAACAAAATTAATCATCGTCCCATTATTTTACAATTACATATTGCATGCATTTTATCAATTCTCAAAAGTTACATAAGTATATATTACAAAATTTTATAAGTTTATTTGATGTTTTAGGGAGTCTATATAATACGGACACCCCCCCCCCTTTCAGTAGGTAGTATAGAATGTTCTTTTTATTTCACAAAGAAAATTATTTACTAGTCCTTAACGTCTGATTTCTGTGTTATATTCATTGGACAGGTTCTTACAGGACAAATAGAATGTGTTAAATTCATTGGAATTCATTTTATATAGGTGATAGTTGTTGTGGACAATGTGTAATGATTTAACTCACTGTTGTATAACAAACTCGAGAGTTAAGTTTCTGCAGTTCAATACGCAATACCATTTATACTCGTATTAAATATAAATAATGTATGCGTGTATAAATTTTACTTTAAAGTACCTCAATGTTTACCATGAATAAACGAGTTACAAGTTCAGAGCTAATGAAATGATATAAAAGGTCGGTAAGTTAATTATAAGGGTTGATGACGACCCGTAACTACAACATGCTAAGTGGAAATCGAATTGTCCATTACTTGTTTATAGACAACTGGAAGTACTCGGATTCCGCTAATTAATTATACGAGAACTAATTGGCATTAAAGTTGAGAATCACCCACCAAATGACATCTAACTATGAACACCCCGTAAAATACTTCTTACAACTGTGACGAACTACGTAACAATTATCATGTTTAACATTTACTTGCATTTTAACTGTCAATAATCATCATCTACTGTAATTATAAACAAAACTATCGCAAAGATCTGAATAATTATAAGTTAATACATTTTCATCTTCACTTGTCATTGCATATGGAACATACATTGCTGATTAATAATATTTGTATCCACTTTTCAGAAGACTATAAAAATAAATCTGTTTAAACTGTAACCAAATATTTAAATTTTTTTAATTAGTAACAATCGACCAATGACGTAAAAATCGTATATATTTTTTACTTTATGTTCTTAAAAATTAAGTTAAAAAATATTCTTTTGTCAATAGTCTAGTTAATAAATAACATGTCCTCATAAAAAATGCTGGAGCGACTGGATTATTGAATTATTTAGTCTAAGCACGTTTCCTCCATCAACCAATTTAATCCTTAAAAATACTGGGTAAGTGAATCTTATGATTACTTCAACAATCCATCCATTTTTTTTCACATAATATTTCCAAACGAAGCTTTTTTAGTTGATACCTTTATTTAATAAGCAAAAATGATACAATTTAGACTATTTCATGTGAGAACACTGATAATTTATAAAACCCTAAATTCACATTGAAATATGTTATTCTTTCCTAAGTACATTTTAAGTACATTTCTGTATGTTATAAATACAGAAATATATCAGTAGTGGGATAAGAGGTACTGGATAGGGAAATTAGTGGTTTTATCTTCTTCGAAAATGAAACGTCGAAATTAAACGTCGAAAATGAAACTAATTAGTTTATTAATTTATAACTCACTAAATTAGACACAACATAAGTTTAAAAAACTATAATTACAACTTTGTAAATAAATATAAACACTGAGATTAATAAACATAGTAGACCATACACAGACAAGAGAAAAGGGAACAATTCCTTCAAAAGCCCATTCTGTGTGAGGATGGTGGAGCTTGGTTTACCAAAACTGATCATGACATACATTTTGAGACAATGTAATGGTTTGTTTTAATTATATTCACGCATAAATGCTACTTAAAATTGTATTTGAACTTGAACAGACATGCTTGCAATAGTGAATTTTTATTTTTTTACTGGAAATATTAGTTACATAAATAAATTATTATTTACTATTATTTATAATATTATTTTATGGTATTATTTGATTTGCCAACAAAACTGCAGCTACGTTGCACTTTGCATGAATTTGAAAATATTTCTCTATAGCTGTTAAAAAAGCTCATTAAATTTGAAGTAATAAATTAATACTAGAGTATTTCCAAATACATTTGACTCTAAAGCTTTCGACTCTACGCTGGAATTGCATACTATGCCTTTTATATAGCCTACAGTAAAATAAAAGGCAAAGCCCCGGCTCACTCACTCACTCACTCACTCATCACTAATTCTCCAAGTTTCCACGTAGTAGAGAGCTGACATTTTGTACACTGTTTCTTTAGGTCTTAAACAGGACAACTAAAGTATTTTCTGTTTGATAAAAACTCCTAAGGGGTATAAACAACCCCTAGAGTTCACTGGCAATGTATCACTTAGGTAGCATTTGATGTTCTAAAAGTATTTGTTTTAAAGTTTTATCATTATCGTACCTTTATAATAAAATCATTAATACAAAACATTACAGCTACCAACCTTAATTATTACTAATCTCAACCGATGCTTGTTGGGATAGCACACCGTAGATATTTTATTGTCTGGTAATATTAACTGGATTGTTAAGAAACAAACAACTACCAAAAATCACAACCCCACCTAAATGTTGTTCTCAATAAAATAATAGTTTACACCCTTTTCCTGATCATAAACAACCTTCCCTCTAAAACGTTTGGGAATTTTATACCACTATTTCATTTCACATGTATGTAAATCATTTCGTATTCCTTAGGGCACCGCTTACTTTTTTATATTATTTTCATGATTTTTATTCTAAATTACCATGACAATATCTCACAATCATCAAATGTTCAAGGGGCATTTATAATACTAACGTAGAACTACTAGTAGATTTATTTGTAGATATTGATACTGAGGGCCAACTTAGCTAACCAATAATTACAGTAATCAAGTAATGCTCATTGTTCAGCTTAAAGTGATGGACAATTTCAGGCCCATTTAGAGTGGCACTCTACTGATGGTTAGTATCGCTTCCCCCCAACTTGACAGTCTAATAAAATGAGAAAGTTCTTGAGTAACATAATTATGTACATGTAAAATGAAATTGTATAATTTATATGCAAACTTTACTTTGGTAATACCACTGTATGTTTGTGGGTGGGCGGATGGGTAAATACCACCGTACATGTATGAGTGGGCGGGTGGGTAAATACGACTGTACGTGTATGGGTGAGCGGATGGGTCGTAATGACCCACCCGCCCACCCATACACGTACAGTCGTAATTACCCACCCGCCCACCCATACACGTACAGTCGTAATGTCCCACCCGCACACCCATACACGTACAGTGGTAATGACCCACCCGCCAACCCATACACATAGAGTGGTATTGACCCACCCGCCCACCCATACATGTACAGTGGTGTTTACCCACCCGCCCACCCATACACGTACAGTGGTATTGTTATTTCTTGATAAACCTTTAAATAGTACGCCAAATGGGAATCAACAAATACATTACTGAACATTAATTTACTGTTTTATGTTGATAGTAAATTAATTAGAAGATATTTGATTCCACAATCTTGTTTTGGAACTTACTATTAGTTAATGTTGCTGAACGGTTAATTTATAAATTTTAATGTCAAATCAGTCTTTTTAATACATTCTGAATTTTAAAATTCGAGTATTCGATGTTTGTGTGCTATAACATTTTACAAGTTAAATAGTTTTATATTAACAACATTCTTTTAACAGAACAGAAACAATTCTGTTATATTTTCTGAAATTTTTTCTTAATAAATACAAACTAAATTGTTCAATTCTTTAAAAATATGGTTGTTATTTTGTAAACTAACTGTCCATTATAATTTTAATAAAAAATATTAGCGTATAAATATTTTCATTGTAAGAACATTGTAAACATACATTTCTTCTAGAACCTATTTATTTGCTAATCCTGGGAACGTTAGGTCAATTGCCCATCTACAAAGACGTTTCCAGTGCAAAGCCCCATTATTTCTTTCTCCGTTGAATACGAATGTCTTCCTTAAGTCTTTTTCTCTTTCAAAATTATAGGGTAAACCGGTAAAATGGCTACGGGGATAACAGTAGATGAACCAACATTTATTTGGTGAAAAATGGACATCTTTCCATTATAAATATACTTTCTTAAAAAAAGTAAACGTGAATTTATATTTTGTACTATACGATAAAACGTTGTTTTAACAACCAAATGTGTATCATAATGATAAACGATAAGATATATTTTTGAAATAAATAAATACTATTCATATAAATCTTAAAGAAAGAGTAACCAATCTGCTACAATCTGCTACATATATAATGTTAATCACAATAATAATAATTTATAAACAACCGTTTTACAGCATTAACAAAGTCAAATTCACAGCAGTCAATTACCGAGTTATTTTTAAAATACTTTAACCTAAAATTATAAAACCCATACAATAACAAAGTACCGTTGGCAGGTTAGAGACAAAGATAATTATGTGCATGCAACAACACTTTAGTAAAGGATTAATCAGCAGTTGTTTAACAAGTACCTGATTAGAATGTTGTACCTGTCTTTGTTATCCTTACACAGGGGAAGGCCGGCCTCAGTCCTTGTCCACAAACTCCGCCATCCTCCAGTTGGTAAGCGTGCATGCCGTCTACATATGTGCAATATTACACTTGACATTATTGCACCAAGTGAATAATGTACACTTGTCATGTTGTCTTTGTGAATGACAACGATCACACTAATTACTTTTACACTGACTAATTAGTGTTTTGAAAATACAGTTTTAAAGTTAAGTTGAAGTTAAATACCCCACCAAACTGAACTCATGTATTTTGTACCTTCCAAACATCTACAGTAAATATAGTATAACATTACATTCTTTGAAAACAAAAATTAAAAATATATATATATATATATATATATATATATATATATATATATATATAAACATTTGAATCTATGGTTTTTTTTATAATTAAGAATGTAAGATTGTGTTATGTAAGTAATAAGGTGTAATAAGTTTAGGCTTATTTTATAAAATAAACTATCTTAGCAGAGCTTAAATATTACCAATAGAGATTACAGCAATTATATTTATGCTTAAATATAATATAACTAAACATAACAGTATTTTCTTATGTATTTAAGATACTCGTATATAATCTCTTAAAACATTAAAATGCTCATTAGTATTAGACAAGAAGACAAATAAAGACAATTTCCTCTTTAAAGAGAGCTCCACCGTTCATTAAATGCTAAAAGAATTAATCAGGTACGCTTTTATCAACATGAAGCTTATTAAAATCCACTTTTGTAATATCGAATCAAGCTTATTGTAATTATCTTGACTTGTATCATAATTTATACAATATTAGATTGTACAATATATTGAGTGAAACGAAATAACTGCTAAAAAAATAGCCCATAATTTGTACACAAACTAAAAGTACATATGTTCAACTGTTATTTGTAAGTTGTTTCTTAACATTGGATTGTTTATGATTGGTAGACAATATTTGGAGATTTCCAATGCTTCAAGTGTTTAGGAAACAAACACAACATTTCGACAGGTATAACAAACTCTTGTCATATTCAGGTGTACTTACTAATGTAGCCTACATCTAAAAATAACAGTTTCCTCAACCCAAACTAGTCTAAGAAAATACTAACAAGTACATGCTTAGATACTACGGATGACTGTTAGGAACTATCACACATAACATAACTATACAAAATATAAAACACAATATAAAATACAAAATATGGAAACGTTCAACAAAACACGAATTTTGTTATTAAATAGACAAAATATTCAACGTATTCAACCAGCTGCTAACTCCTCACACCAATGCACTCACAATACAAAATTCCCACGAACTTCAAAGACGACCTAAATCCTTGTGGCAAGACAATCCGTGGTGAGTGGTGGGGGTAGCCCCCTCCAAACAATGACTAGGTGGACTATGGAAGGTGATTGGGGGAGGGGATTGTAATTGTTTTAAATATTCCTGTTTTTTGAAAATTCTGTTGCGTTTTGAAAATATGTTTTTATTTGATTTTTCATCATGATGAGCCTCCAAGCTAGTGTTCCGGTAGCATGGTAAAAACTCCCTCAAAGCAGATCTAGGAGTACGGGCGTCAGGGCGGGGGCGTGATAGATGCGAGTGTAAAATGTCTATGTTCATGTTCACGTAAAATATCCATAAACTGATGTTCCAGTATAAATATAGTTTATATTTTTATTAAAAAAAAGAATAGCATACGTTATACAATCAATAAATATATTGAAGACACAGGCTACAACTGAGAACAACATAAATTTCAAAATATATGAAGATGTAAATTGTTTTTTAATTAGCATAATACGTGTCGGTATATATACAATACAAGTAAACGCCACACAACACAAATTTATTACAATATAAGCACAAAATGCACAAATATATTACAATACAAGTACAAAATGCACAAATATTATGGTGATCGATTTCGGTGAACCACGCTCACCTTCCTCAGACCAGAGGGATTCACAAAAGAATCATTGTAAATATAAGTACAATATGTAAGTACAAAATAGATACACATAAAATTAAGAACAAAGAACTAAATAGAAAGACCTATGTAAGGTTGCTACATGAAGAGTAGTCTTTTTTTTTGTTTTAAAAAGAATAATTTAAGTTGAACGAAGATTAGTTCAAAAGACAGAGAGTTAGGGCATTTGAAATTCCCGCGTCTGCCGCCTACTACACTTAGGCACCGCTTGGAGGCGCCAGGCCGGCAAGAACAAAACCAGCCGCCCACACCCGCAGAGCAGTTCGACTCGAGTGTTAGCGGCGAAACTAGTTCTACGAGGTAAGTGGGCCTGCCTCGACATACTGTATTACAGCTTGCCCTTCTGCTAGCTTTGTGCATTAGCTTGTTGAAGCCACTCATATAGTAGCTTGTTTTAATACTTGCATGTGAGAGGAGAAGTTTAAGTTATCAGAGACGAGTTAATCGGGGTTAAGTGTTACTGCTGTGAAAAGCGGTCCTGACCCGTGTATCATTGCCAACAGTTTTGGTCGTTACATTCTGCCAGTAGAAGTTTTAGTTTTGTTTTATTTTGAATCATTTCATTCACGAGGCGAGTGGCCCGAGTATTTTTCGAGTTGTATTACGTAGGTTCCCTTTTGGCTTTGAACTGCCGTGAAAGGCGGGACGGCCCAAGCGTAGGTAGGTTACGTAGGTTCCCTTTTTGGCTTTGAACTGCCGTGAAAGGCGGGACGGCCCAAGCGTAGGTAGGTTACGTAGGTTCCCTTTTGGCTTTGAACTGCCGTGAAAGGCGGGACGGCCCAAGCGTAGGTAGGTTACGTAGGTTCCCTTTTTGGCTTTGAACTGCCGTGAAAGGCGGGACGGCCCAAGCGTAGGTAGGTTACGTAGGTTCCCTTTTGGCTTTGAACTGCCGTGAAAGGCGGGACGGCCCAAGCGTAGGTAGGTTACGTAGGTTCCCTTTTGGGCTTTGAACTGCCGTGAAAGGCGGGACAGCCCCAGGCGTAGGTGGGTTCCGTAGGCACCTTTTTTTCTTTGGACTGCCGTGAAAGGCGGGACTTGGGGTTTTAGGACATTAGGACACAGTATCGACGTTTCCAGCATCATATATCCTCCGCACACTGTCCCAACCTACCCCGAGGCGAGAGGTGATGATGAGTGGTGGTCTTGTACCACGTGAATGATCTTTTGAGATCAAACGTACTGAACCGTTCGCCTCGACTCCATTCCTTAACTCCGACCCCTGGAATTATACCCAGCCCGCTGCAACTATCCTAGCTGGCAAACGTGCAAAATATTTATACGACATCGAACGTAAACAAAAACGTACCTTACAAATGGCGCCCGAACAGGGACGAGTTTAATGTCAACAGGACCCGAGTTTGGTGTCATCGAGGACGAGTTATTTTATTTCCCATAAAAATAAGGACGATCAGTTTGTTGCTGACTAACGAGGAGATTATAAGCGACATCCCAATTCGAGTCTACGAGAGTCATAGATCACAATCATTTTGGTCTATTCGAAGGAGAAAACTATTTAGATTACGAAAGCTTTTGTCCATTTTGACTTTATTATTTCGAGATGCTGAGACCAATTAGTTTCTGGAGAATTCTTAGCTACTTTTGTAGTCGAATGTACGTATTGCCGAAGGGTGGATCCCAGAATACGAAAGAAACGCCAATCCAGAAAGGGGATGTGAATAAACCTGGCGTGACTACAGATAGCAAGGCGTTGGAAACTGAGAGAGGAGTGTCTGAACGAGAAGGATCAGATCAACAAACGAAACCTGCTGAGCAGCGACCCAGTGTCCCCAGGTTAACAGTAGGAACTGTCACGGACCCTTCAATTCCGTCACCTACCGAACTAGATCCATTGGTAGGATGGGTCTATCGTTTGACCAAAGCCCAGTTAATAGCTGATATGTCCAAGTACCGTTTGGACTGTGAAGGGAAAACATTAGATCAACTGAGAAGAGAATTCGTTAAATTTATCCGCCTAAATTCAGACCTGTTGGAAGGTGCTACAGGTGGAGTGGTGACGTCTAATCTAGAAGAAACGAAGCGCCTTAGCGAGGGAGGATACCTGGGTAAAGCTAGACTAGAGTCAAGTTTTCGAGAAATATTAGATATGCATCCCGAGGCGAGTGACGACGACGTTAGAAGGCAGCTTATAGCTTTGAAGATGCAGACGCAAAAAGAGAGGACGGAGAACGTAGGTCTCGAGAACTTTGCATCCACGATACAGGAACATTGCACTGGTTCCAGTAGAAAGAGCGGCTGCCGAGCGTCCACTAATCTGCCAAGACGACACGATTCCCAGATGACGGGTACAGTAGGATGGAGCGGAGCAGATACCATTCGACAGGATGAGGCTAGGGAGCAGCCCCAGCAATACACGCACACTGTACAGCGTAATTTTGGGTCAGCTGAGATATGCGGAGTAGTTCGGAAATGGAATTTAAGTTTCGATGGAGAAAGAGATCCTATATCATTCTTAGAAAGGCTGGACGAACTAATGGAGTCATACAACGTGTCTGGCTCCGATATTATTAAAGCACTGCCAGAACTCCTGAGGAGAAACGCTCTGCTTTGGTATAGAAATAATAAGATGTTTTGGATGACGTACGAAGACTTCAGAACCGACTTTGAACTGAACTTCTTACCTGCTGGGTATCATTTGAACCTAGATGACGAGATAAAAAGAAGAACACAGGGAGTGAACGAGCCCATTCGTTCGTTTGTGGTAGCGCTCAGCACAATAATGCGAAGAAGAGGCAGAATGTCCCCATCAGAACAATTAGATCGCCTGTATGCCAACATGCATCCCAAATACAAATTAATCGTAAAAAGGGGAGATGTTCGAACCATTAATGAATTAGTCAATATGGCCGAGCATTATGAGATGTATACCCGAGAGACAAACTTATATCGTCCTCCTCCCTCACCGGCTCAATCTTTGATCCCGGAAACAGCATTCCACAGCAGGGATCGACGAAATAAAATGTATGATGCCGCCCCGGTAAACGACGTCAAGGCTCGTCACACCATCCATAATAACGCCCGAGATGATCTGGAGACAACGCAGAACCCACGGCAAGGACATCGTCAGCACCCAGTTAGTCATGAGCAAGAATCGTGTATAGACCCGATGGGACAAAAGAAAATGGAACCGAGGAAATTCACACAGCGGTCTGGTCCAGCTCCGGAGTCGAAAACAAGAACTGGTGGTCCGAATCCAATGGAAGACTTTGTGTGCTGGAATTGTGAAAGGAGAGGTCACTTATTTCGAAATTGCCGACTACCCAAGTCACTAAGATGTTATTTTTGTAAGAAACCGAGTGTCAAAACGACAGATTGTTCATGCAGTGCGGGAAACGAGAAGTGGACTCAGAGAGGAGGAGGTCACCTGAGATCCATGAGACCAAACGAACGACCTCCGAAGAATGGGCAAAGTGGGTTGAATATGTAGGCCAGTTTACCAAGAACTGCGAGGCTGTTGCCAAAGGTGAGGATACCAGACCTTATGTGGCGATATCCTATCAGGGTACTGTCATGTATGCGCTTATTGATACAGGAGCCATGATATCTTTGGTAGATTACCATTTGTTCAGTTGGCTAATCAATAATGGAGCACGACAAACGCAGGAATCAACGATCATTCAAATGGCAAACGGAGTGAAAATGCGAGCGACTAAAGGCGTCCAGTTCGTTGGCCAGATAGATGGGAAGTATCATGAATTCAAAATGATATGTGTGCCCACGCTAACGTCCTCCTTGATACTTGGGATGGATATGATCGAGGGTGTCGAGGTTATTAAAATGAATACTACGTATTATTTGAAGTCGGCCGAACAATTTGTAGAAGTGGCAAGAGACCCCATGCCTGTAAATACCATAATAGAACTAAGTGGAGACGAGAAAGAGGAACTGAGTACCTTGATACGAGAGCAGATAGCACGGTTCAATGAAATTCCCGGTATCACTGCACTAGTAGAGCACGTGATAAAACTACGTGTGAACGAGCCTATCAAGCAACGATTTTATCCCCGTAACCCCGCCATGCAGAAGATAATAAACGAGGAAGTGGACTCTATGCTGGCCAACGGGATAATCGAACCTTCGGACAGCCCATGGAGCTCTCCCGTGGTTTTAGTAAAGAAAAGCTCTGGCGAATACAGATTCTGCGTGGATTTTCGAAAGGTGAATCAATGTACGGAAAAGGATGCGTACCCACTTCCCCAAATAAATTCGATTCTCGAGAAACTTAAAGAAGCACAGTACATTACTACCCTTGATCTGAAACACGGGTATTGGCAAGTCCCCTTGGCAATGGAAAGTCGCCCCATCACAGCCTTTACAGTGCCAGGAAAGGGATTGTATCAGTTTACTCGGATGCCGTTTGGCCTTCATTCTGCGGGAGCAACTTTTCAACGGCTCCTCGATAAAATAATTGGTCCTGAGTTAGAGCCAAAGGCTTTTGCGTACCTAGATGACTTAATTATTGTTTCTTCATCATTCAAGGAACACCTCTCGATTCTGACAGAAGTGTTTGAGCGCCTAAGAAAAGCTGGGCTGAAATTAAACCCCGAAAAGTGTAAGTTTTGTCAAACGCAGTTAAAATATCTGGGACACATCGTCAATGGTCAAGGTATATCAACGGACCCCGAGAAAGTGAACGCCGTGTCACATTTTCCAACACCCAAAACAGTGAAGAACTTGCGAAGTCTGCTAGGGTTAGCTTCATGGTATAGACGTTTCATCCCAAACTTTGCAACAATAACGGCACCATTGACTAAGCTTCTAAGAAAGACGGCACGATGGTGTTGGACTAAGGAACAAGAGGATGCTGTGAACGAATTGAAACGAGCTCTCACGAGTGCACCAATATTGTCATGTCCGGACTTTAAGGAGACCTTTGTTGTGCAAGTCGATGCCTCGCTAGTAGGACTGGGTGCGACGCTTTCCCAAATTCAAGGGGGAAAAGAAGTCGTAATGGCGTATGCGAGTAGGCTCCTTACGGACGGCGAGAAGAAATTCACTGTCACCGAATTAGAATGCCTGGCACTGGTATGGGCAGTAAGGAAATTCCGGTCGTACATCGAGGGTTACCATTTCATAGCAATCACGGACCACCAGGCACTCCAGTGGTTAATGAGAATCCAACAGCCAACGGGCAGACTAGCCCGATGGATTCTAGAACTGCAGCAGTATGATTTCTCAATAAAGTACCGAAAGGGATCATTGAATAAGGTAGCAGATGCCCTATCTAGGAATCCAGCCGGAGACGCAAATAGACCCAAGGAGGAACAACATATGCCTATTGGAACCCTGACAGTTAAGCACAAGGAAACCTCCTCCAAGAATATCCCGAGGGAGATCGCCCGAATGCCGTGGTACGATTACATGATGAGAAGAGTAACGTCCAATCCTGAGAAATATCCCCGATATACTATTCAGCAGGGTAAACTCCTTAAGTATATACCACCTCGGAATACTGTCAAGCAGCCTGATCGGACATTAGACTGGAAAACGTGCGTAAGCGAGCAAATGAGGAAAACTGTTTTGGAAGAAACGCATGATAGAGCGACGGCGGGGCACTTTGGATTTAGAAAAACGACCAAGCGAGTGGCTGAGAGATATTACTGGCCCACTTGGAGGCGAGATGTTCGGCAATACATACGTTCATGTGATGTTTGCCAGAAATATAAAATTGAGCAATACAAACCGGCAGGGCTAATGCGTTTTAGAAGACCCCAGGGTCCATGGTATTCCGTAACGGCAGATCTAATCGGACCGTTACCTAGATCTAGAAAAGGAAACACTTTTATCCTAGTCCTACAAGACTGTTTCAGCAAATGGGTGGAGTTAGCTCCTCTACGTGCGGCAACGGCCCACAACGTATCCTCGCAATTTGAGGAGATCCTGTTGTTGAGATACGGGTCGCCAGAAATACTCGTAGTAGACAACGGTAAACAGTTTACGTCAAAAATCTTTCAAGACCTCGCCGCTGAATGGGGAATAGAGATACAGTTTACAGCCCCTTATTCCCCTCAGTCAAACCCCGTCGAACGATATAACAAGGTCTTAGGGACAATGTTAGCTCAGTTTGTTAACCACGATCATCGAGATTGGGATATAAATCTTTCAAGATTCAGGTTTGCAATGAATACGGCGGTGCACGACTCGACTCAGTTTACACCGGCCATGATAAACTTAGGACGAGAGCTCAGACCTCCAAAGTCTCTTTTCGGACCAACTCTTGAGATTGACGAACCTGGAGTAGGTAATAGAGAGACTGCGTTTAAACGTATCCGTGACTGGTGCCATGAGAATCTAAAGAAAGCATTCGAGTCCCAAGCTAAATTTTATAACCTTCGACGAAGGGATATTAGGTATAATATTGGTGACCGAGTCCTCAAGAGAAACCACCTGCTATCTTCGGCAGCGAACGCATTTGCTAGCAAGTTAGCTCCAAAGTACGGGGGCCCCTTTGTGGTTGAAGGGAAGAAGGGCTACAACGTCTATCTCATCCGAGAAGAGGGTAGTAGTAAATCCTCCACGGCCCATGTCAAAGACTTAAAGCCATTTTACACGAATCGAGTCTCTGACGGTTAAACATCTCCTTTTTCTGTTTGCCTTGCTTTGCATGCCTCACTGCACCTTTTTCTCTCAACAGGTCCTTGGTGTGTCCAACAATAGAGATGGCCCTCCGAAGATTAGTCACGTTCAGTGACGCTTCGTTTACCGACCTTAGCTCACCTGAGGGTTTGGTGAACGATGAGATCATAAACAGCTTCCTGAGGATTGTAGAGAGGAGAAACTATTATTACGCACATTCACTACCCTCAGTATTTGCGTTCGATACGTTCTTTCTAGATGACTGGAATAACAAGAAACTGTCAGCCATAGACCGAAGAACAAGAGAGCGCAATATATTCGACAAGGAGATATTGTTGTTTCCTATCCATTTACCTAACCACGGGCCACAAGGACACTGGGCATTGCTGGTTGTCTCCAACAGAAGAGGAACGATTGCCACGTACGACTCCTGTGGGTGGAACCATGAAGATGAGGCTGAAGCCATAAAAGACTACCTCGAGTATGAAGCGAGGAAACGCAAGGTAACGAAGGACAACGTTTGGCTAATGCTGAAGACGCCTCTGGACTTACCGCTTCAACAGAATCCGTATGATTGTGGAGTTTTCTTGTGCGCCTACGCCGAAATGTTGACCAGAAACGCAAAGCTGAGGAGTAAGAGATTATGCGGCAAACAGATTCGCCGAAGCGTTGCGGAGATTTTGAGGAACAGGAGAGTTGGGACCGAAAACTTTAGATTGTGGGAAAACGACAACCTCAGTAACTGCCTCGCTCCCGAGATAAGAGGGATACCCTCTAGGGTAGAAACCCCAACGAATTCCATCATCACGATCAACATCCCCGACCACAGTCCCATGGAGCTGGAAGTACATTGGGACCCAGTGTTGGAGCAGCTGACAAAGGAGGCCGAAGTAGGGTACACCCAGGAAGGCCCTAACCTGTTTTCCGGAGCCGTGTCAGAAGGACGGGTTGACACCCACAGCCCCTGTGAAGAAAGTTCACGAATTCCCGAGGACGACACATTGCTGACGTTAATCGACGAAGCCTTGGAGGAGTTAAGCAACGAAGATGAATGTGTAAACAAACTGACGACCGCCTTTGTCAGATTAGGAGCTGACGAGGATGATGCTCCCACCATAGAAGAGAAGAAAGCAGATTTCGGCGATCCCCCCTCGCCCTGCCTTTCCCTAGCTGCCCCAGATGATTGGGAAATGCTCGACGAAGAAGAGACGGGTAAGGAAGGGGCAACCTTACTGAATACGGAAGCGTCCGAGGAGAGGCGGTCCGAGAAGAATCACCAAGGCCCGTCTGACCCACCGCCTAGAGTCGTCAAACGAAGGCGGCAGAGAAGGCATCCCAGAAGAGTGCGCATCTATGGCGAAGATGGCGTCATGAAGAGGATAAATGCGAAATATCTGCCCCAAAGTGATGGCTAAACGATGGGGAGATTTTGATTTATATTGAAGAATTTTGATTTTATTTTAGAAGAACGAAGTACATTATGATTTTATTTAAACTACAGAGGTTATCTTATGTTAGAAGAAGAGATTATGATTTGCTTCAAGCGAGACGATTTTAGTTCATTTGCGAAGAGGGAAGTTTGGATTTCAGGAAGTCCGATTCTTTTTTTTTGTTTGTTTTTTTTACCCCGATCAAAGTGGGGGGTGTAAGGTTGCTACATGAAGAGTAGTTTTTTTTTTGTTTTAAAAAGAATAATTTAAGTTGAACGAAGATTAGTTCAAAAGACAGAGAGTTAGGGCATTTGAAATTCCCGCGTCTGCCGCCTACTACACTTAGGCACCGCTTGGAGGCGCCAGGCCGGCAAGAACAAAACCAGCCGCCCACACCCGCAGAGCAGTTCGACTCGAGTGTTAGCGGCGAAACTAGTTCTACGAGGTAAGTGGGCCTGCCTCGACATACTGTATTACAGCTTGCCCTTCTGCTAGCTTTGTGCATTAGCTTGTTGAAGCCACTCATATAGTAGCTTGTTTTAATACTTGCATGTGAGAGGAGAAGTTTAAGTTATCAGAGACGAGTTAATCGGGGTTAAGTGTTACTGCTGTGAAAAGCGGTCCTGACCCGTGTATCATTGCCAACAGTTTTGGTCGTTACATTCTGCCAGTAGAAGTTTTAGTTTTGTTTTATTTTGAATCATTTCATTCACGAGGCGAGTGGCCCGAGTATTTTTCGAGTTGTATTACGTAGGTTCCCTTTTGGCTTTGAACTGCCGTGAAAGGCGGGACGGCCCAAGCGTAGGTAGGTTACGTAGGTTCCCTTTTTGGCTTTGAACTGCCGTGAAAGGCGGGACGGCCCAAGCGTAGGTAGGTTACGTAGGTTCCCTTTTGGCTTTGAACTGCCGTGAAAGGCGGGACGGCCCAAGCGTAGGTAGGTTACGTAGGTTCCCTTTTTGGCTTTGAACTGCCGTGAAAGGCGGGACGGCCCAAGCGTAGGTAGGTTACGTAGGTTCCCTTTTGGCTTTGAACTGCCGTGAAAGGCGGGACGGCCCAAGCGTAGGTAGGTTACGTAGGTTCCCTTTTGGGCTTTGAACTGCCGTGAAAGGCGGGACAGCCCCAGGCGTAGGTGGGTTCCGTAGGCACCTTTTTTTCTTTGGACTGCCGTGAAAGGCGGGACTTGGGGTTTTAGGACATTAGGACACAGTATCGACGTTTCCAGCATCATATATCCTCCGCACACTGTCCCAACCTACCCCGAGGCGAGAGGTGATGATGAGTGGTGGTCTTGTACCACGTGAATGATCTTTTGAGATCAAACGTACTGAGCCGTTCGCCTCGACTCCATTCCTTAACTCCGACCCCTGGAATTATACCCAGCCCGCTGCAACTATCCTAGCTGGCAAACGTGCAAAATATTTATACGACATCGAACGTAAACAAAAACGTACCTTACACCTACTCCCAAAAAGAGAAGATAAGCTTTTAATAGGAAAATCAGTGCTTTAAAAATGTAAAATAGAGCCATAGGGTTTCTATTTTTCCTTAATATAGGAAAAGGCTATAGACATACCTTCCTTGACCTAACTTTAAACATGTTAATACTTTATTTATTTCCATAAACAGTGTTTAGAAAAATTAGTTTATTTTAGCTGAATATCACTATGAATAACTGTTCAATATAGTTTGTTTTGAGATTTCAATTTTGTTTAATATTAGCTAAGACATCGACATGTTATGGATGTTATGGCTAAGCTATAGTTATGGATTACTGTGTAGTACTTTCCATTGAATAACGTTCTATTGAATAATGCCACCATAACTCGAGTAAGTACTCCACGGTCTCAAAAGTAAACAAAGTTGTACAAAACTGTATCTCAACTAAACAAGTTCTGAGAAAGCCGTTACCAACATCTGTTACCGTCATCTCTCTCCAAACACTTCGCTGTCTATTTCAGCTCTATAGCTTCCTGCTATCTTCGAAAGCTCTTAGCAAAAGATTGCCCTGACATGTTTTACAGTATGAAGTCAAAACATTATAGATTGGCATTATATATAGATGATATATAATGCCAATCTGGCATGGTTAATGATAAGTGTTTAGACTACAGAAGAGTCAATATTCTCTAAAATAACAGCTACTTATTTGTTAGTTAAAATTGTTTAAAAACCTAAACAAATTCACTTGAAAAATGTAATTCTTAGTAGCTTTTACATAGCCTGAAGAAATCCTTAAGTGAATCTTTTTAATCATCCAATTCTCTTTTCAATTTCGCTTTCAGGAAATGTTTCCATGAATTACAAAGCAGCTTAAAGTGGAAGAACTTTGCAATATTTAGGGATTTTACTGTTAAAATATCGTAAGCTGTAACTAAACGATATTTAAAATTTAATTTCTAAGCCCAATTGAGATTGTTTTAGGCAATTTCAGTATCTACTATTAATTTTTTTAATATTTTGATCTGTGTTCATCCTAGCTAATTCAAATGAAATTAAACTGTTTATATTAAAAAATATACAACAAGTTTTATTGTTTGAGGTATTTTATCAAGGTTTAAAACTAAGACAATTATTAGATTTTGTTCTATAAACAAAAATTATAACAAATTTAAATTAACTTATCTAACTTATTTAGATGTTTTTAAGTTTTGTTAGGGATGTTTTCTATATCTGTGTCTAGTTTTCCTGCTTATTTTAAATATACATCAAATAATTAGTAACGTTATACGTCATTAGGGTGTGTTTGGTGGTTAAGATTTAAAATTGAAGGATATTTACATGAAGAATTTCAATTACAGAGAACCTTAGGACATAAATCAATTCATACCAAATCTGTAGACGGGAATTTAAATTATTTGTTTTTTCTTATGGATATTGTAAGAAATAAGATTCATTTTATAAGCTCTGTTTTTTGTCTAAATCTGTTTATTTTAACTGATTTTATTTTAAACAGCCTTAATTTACTTTCATATGCTGAAAATCATATCTGGTATTAAGTTAAAGTAACTTTCTTTAAATGCAACTTACAGTATAAAAGTTTACACATAGTAAGAACTTAAATTTAAGTCATTAATAAGTATTATTAACGATACCTAATGGTAATGAATAGCTAATGACTCTAAACAACATTATTTAATCAAAATATGTTTAATGATTGTACTTTTTGGACAATGTTTAGTTGAGAATTGCCCCGTACTGTTGTAGCATAAGCAATTTGCTCCTAGCATTTAAATATGTCACAGTTAAAAAAATCTTACAATGAACAGTGTTGACAGTGACATAATTTTTTCCAGATATAATATATTTTTTTTAGTGCATTCCTCCAAATCTTAGAAATAGTAAGACAAAATTACGTACATTTATCATACTTAATATTTATGTGTAAAACAAACAAGTATACCAAAAACAACAAAATATTAATTAAATACTTATATTGATATGTATGTATGCGTTTCATATTCGCCTATATTTATCACTAATATAAATATTTATGACAAATCTTTACGGGCCGAATCGACGTATTTTATTTCAATTTAAATGAAATTCATGTTTGCTTACTCGAAATTTGTCACATTACAATGTATTAGACCAGTTGGAGTTTAATAATTTTGCATCGTAATTTTGCTTCCTAATTTGATAAACAGCTTTGCGTTAGTGAATTTACTTTGATATTTTGAGGAAGTAATACTAATAGAGGAACCACTAGACTCACTGACAGTGACGAACCATTCCTTACCGAAAATAAACTCAAAGTGTTTAATAAATCTCTGAAAACGATTACCTTAATGTTGTTTGTGAGGGCAAAAGGGATAACACGGTTTGTGGATTTAGCTAACAATAAATCTCCCACTGTGGGCTACATGAATCGTTCTTCGGTGAGGCTAAATTGTTCATTACACAAAGTACTGCTATATTAATCAATGCCGGCGTGGTGGCTCAGTGGATAAGGCTTTCTACTCGCGGAATGTCCAAGGTTAGAATCCCCACTGAACCTACGGTCGGTACTTTACTCGTTGAATAAAGCTGACGCACAGGCCTGTAGGCCCATGTTAACTGGCGAGTAAAGTTTTAATTGAAAAAAATAATAATACAAAAACTCATATGAAAACCTTTCTGCAACCGTGTTGTTTAAACATAAAGAATAATCCTAAATGAATTATCTGGACCAACAAAAACATGCCATGGCTTGGGTTTGTATCTGTATGCTATTGAAGGTGAAATTCAATAATAATAAATATTAAACGGTATCAAAATTAAGATAGTCAAAAAATTAACAATATTGATACAATTTTTATGAGGAATCCTGTCCTCCCTTTGTATCTTTTCTTTACTTCCATAGCTTGTATGTATCAATTTTTCACAATTGGTGCATTATATACTTGTGTATACATTTAATATTTTACTACGTTTAATTTTTACGTTCAATTTATCATTTATTGATGCTATACATTAATAAATTGTAATCATTAATATTTGTTCAGTAATTTGGAAATACGTTATTAATAATGTTTCATTGATGTAATAGTTTCAAATCATCTATAACGTTATAATTATAATTATTTATAATTGTAATATCATGGGTATCCAAGTATGTTTTTTCCTTGATTTGTATTATAATTGATAGACTGTAGTACATAGAAGTATTTATTACTACCTTTGTACAAATGTTTAATGTTCAGTTGCCATTAAACATGGGCCTGCTTGGATGTGTTTAATTTTTATATGTAATATATTTACTAAGTTAATAATATCGTCATAAGAGTAAAATACTGATCATTACCTCTGTTGGGGATTCGAACTTTGGAACACGAACTCCACAGTCTTTAACAGGCCTTAACTGTTTGGGCCATTGGCTATTTGTAACGTAAATATCAATTTGTT
This sequence comes from Stictocephala bisonia, assembly GCA_035578905.1. Classification (NCBI taxonomy): domain Eukaryota; kingdom Metazoa; phylum Arthropoda; class Insecta; order Hemiptera; family Membracidae; genus Stictocephala; species Stictocephala bisonia. The sequence continues at coordinate 5,020 of JAQJVL010005411.1, read as the reverse complement.
AAAGTTTTAACAGTAGTCATTGAATTATACCCTTTGTTATGTGTTATGTATGAGCAGTATAAGTAACATAATATATTTTATATTACAGTTTTTACATCATAATAATTTGTTCATGGATTACCAATATTCTTCGAATTTTTTTTTCTGAAATTATTTATTTTCGAGTCTGTTTAAACAGACATACCCTTTAAATGGCCTCATTTTTATAAATCGATATGTTTGTAAATTAGTAGTACAAAAGAAAACAAAGTTACTTCCCTGATTAGACACAACAACCTCCTCCCTGTTGTTAACGAAGTGGGCAACAATCATTCTCATCGTGCTTGTATGGTTAAGAATCGGAGCCAAACCCTACATCGCAAACAAACCTTCGTTTCAATGAGCAATACCCATATAATTATCCTTAAATATATGATGGTCTTCCTTAGCTTGTGCATGTTAAGAGGTCATTACAGGAGCGGCAAGTCCTGAGGGGGTTTAAAGTATGAAGTTAGGAGATAGTTAAGTTTACCCTATAACAGCTCGAGCGTATAGTCGGTAAAAGGTTTACTCTTCAATTACCATAAATATACGTACAAATTTACCTAATTTATAACTTTATTGGTTTTGTTCAACACCAATTAATGTTTTAATGAACATCCCATTAACATTTATCTAAGGTTAGTAGGTATGCCAAGGTACGCAAAGATTACTAAACCTTTTATACCCAATAATTATAAACATAACTTCACTGTTAAATAATTTATCAGTATATTGTAAATATTTTGTTTAGTATTATAGAGTATTGAAACCTTGTACATGCTTAAAAATTATTTATCTAAATATACACGATAAGAGATACATATAGCCTATAAGTTTTCGTTTTGATAAAGATTAAAATTGAAATTCTTTAGTTAATGTAGTTCTATAAATTAAACATAATTCATGGGTTGCTGTTTGAAGTCTAGTTTAAAAGTGTATTAAAATGACAATTTACTTTACAATAATGTTGCAACGAGGAAAGTTTGTCACTTTTGGTCCTACTCCAATTTTAGACGATTTTGAGAGGATTGCGCTAAGATTTATAAAATGAATACAATACCAAAACGAAAGCATTAAAGTCAAATACCTATCGTTAGGTGTTCTATGTGTCTTACAAATACTTTAATATGAAATCAGTGTTTAAAGTAACGTATTTTTAGAAAATCTTCAATCAAATAAGTTACATTTCACTCTACTTGGGGCACTATTCAACATTTAGGTTAGTGCTACTAATTGATCATTTAACAATATAAGTTCTGTAGAAGAGTTGTTGAATTAAAGGTTTTTTGGTAAACTAATTACATAATTCCATACAAGTGACATAAACATTATAAAACTAATATATTATTTATTACGTAATTCATATAAGTTATGAACTATTTAAATTAATAAATGAGCGTATCTATAGTATACTCAAAGATTATAATTTATTTACAATAAATATATACTACAGTAATTTTAACTAAAACACCTATTGATAACTAATTAACTAGTTAAATATAATTAAGAGAAAAAGTACATGTTTTTATGAATTTTATCCAGAAATACGAAAAAAATTTAAAAGTGTTTTGCACATTAAATTACATGATATGACCAATGAGTACAATAATTTTCAATCTCCATTCCGAGTTCCTCAACTGAGGCAATGGAAACTTGGATCAGTAATTAATAACTTATATATTCACCCGATTTCACTCTTCAGAAATGTTTCCATCAATAATTTATTAACTCTAAAAACGTGCACTTAACTACTGTTAATAGAATGTGTCATACGTTTCTAACCATGTCTTGGGTATTAAATATTTACCTCGCTAAGTTATTTCAATGAGGTCACTTTTATGTTATTCAAAAATGTGGAAACTTAACTTTCACATGAAAAAATAAAGTCACGCAAATTCACGGTAATAAGAGAAAAATAATATAGGTAAAATGTATCTATTTATTTAGGTGGAGTGGGAATTTAGAGGCAATAGACTAGAGCAACGTATTGCTCATTTATATATTCCACTGTACAATACAGGTGGAGACACGTGTATGGGAGGGACGGTGGTAATTAGTAAAGGTCACATTATATATAATGTACTAACACGAATTATTTCAAATTAGCGAATAGTTGTTGACATTTAACCAAAATATAAAAGTAAAAGAATAACATAAAGCTGTTTTTCAAATCAATAGCTAGTTACATATATGTATGGAATTGGAAATGTGATTCCCCCTTTACAAATATTTAAAATCGTAAAGAGTAATGTCAATTATACTCATTGAACTATAATAATCGTTATCCACCAATTTGGTTCTGACAAAAAACAATTGCTAAAACGATGAGTTTTACAATCCTACCGTTGATTTAAAAAAAATTTCACTTGGAGGGGCATTAGCTATTTTTTATTCCAATCAAGATGTGGATGTTCAATTTTTGTGAGCTCTTACTAACTATAATTTATATGTAATAGTAGTTAAATAAATAAGTAATAAATCATAGTAAAACATAAGTATAACTAGAAAAATAAATAAATTAAACGATAGCAACAATAAAATCTTCACTTAGGATTACGGGATATAAATATTTAAACAGTAAGATATAATAACATAAACTGTGGACTTTTTAAAACTTAAATTGTCTATCTTAGGCATTCCATTTTTTTTAATTTCCAGAAAAAAAGTCGGACCTTTTCTGTTAATTCACTACTACTACTTTTTCCGTTACTTCTTTACCACTACTTTTTATCGCAATTACGGTTAGGTCAGGTGACTACTAAAGTTGATCACAAACTGATACATTCAAGTACTACCGAACGTGCTCTTCGTGTGTAAGTTCTTGAAGAGTGATAAGATAAGGCCAGTGATTTCGGATTCCTAGCGGATAAGGAATATCACAGTGGACGTAAAAATGATTGGGGAACAGTTTTTAGAGCAATAGAATATTTATCAATCGGTAGTGAATTAACAGGAAAAAATGTGGTAGGGAAGTAACGGAAAGGATCAAAAAAATCTATGATTCATATATATTACTAAACAACAATTCAAAAAGTATTAGAGACAGGCTAAACAGTTATAAAAATGACTAGAGGAAGGTTAAATGCTGTAACCCAGATAAAATATTGATCATGGAAAATACAAAACATTATCTTTTTAATTTACCTTCATTAATTACACAATACATTTATTTTTTGATAATGGGTATCATTTCAATTTGCTGTTAATGCAGATTTCAATTGTATATTAATTGTCTATGTAACGTAAACATGTATCGAATAGGGCCAGAAAGTGTTTGTCAGTGCAGGGCAACTCAATGGTTCCTAAGCGGGCTCAACTCAGTTTGTCAGCCTACATTCGTGACGTCACAGTGAGTGCCTGCAGGCTCGGAGATCATTCTCTAAAACGAAAGGAACGTTTATAACACACCAATATTATTTTAGTAAAAAAATTTAAGGAAGTTCCAAAAAATACGATTAATTCGCATGAATAATATGTAACAGTATATTGAAATGTGTATCAGAGAATTTTAAAGGTTGTAACCTTAAAATTTAGTGGATAATAATTCGTTCACTGTATATTGAAATCCGATGGGTAAAATTCGTGGTAGTCAAATAAAACTTAGAGCTGTGTGCCTGGTTTCAGATTAAGTAATTTTCTTCAAATGCAATCATTATTTGCTCACTCCTCAATCGATATTGGTTTCCTAGTGAAAGATATCTCAAATAAGGGTACGAAGTTTTTTAACTCATTAAAATTTATATACGGACACTAATTACCCTACATTACTTCATACAAGTGATTGACTAATATCAATACATTATTGTAATGAAGACTACAACCAATTATCAGTGCAATATTACAACTAGCATATAATTTAATGTCTTTTTTTTGGAAGAACTCCTTTAGCAATGACAGGTAAATGGTCTAAAAAAGAGATTTAGATTTCACTCTTCTATATGATTTAGTATTAAGTACTTAGTAGTACTAAATGTTGAATATCTGTCCAGTTTCCATTAAAAAGATATCCTAATATGAGACTCATTTCAAGTTTACAAGAGTCCCCAAGAAAGAGTACTTATACAAATTCTAATCGGATTATTGTACCCTAAATGTTATTGTGGGTTAAACTTCCATAACTTAATATAAGTATATATCGATAAAAATGGTGATAAAATATTTAAAAATATAAAAGATGATAAAAGTCGTATCAAAGGGGCTCAGGGAAAGTTATGATTTGAGGAGAAACTTAAGAACCGGTACAGTAAGATTAATGTGTTCACTCTAAAAATATGAGGCAGATAATTGGCTTCTTCCTTTGTTTGCTCAGTTTCCGCTAAGGTAAGAACAAATGTGTGATAAGCAAATTGAAATTTCGGGTTGTCTGGCCAATGACTTATATTAAAGTATGTGTGAGTTAAAAATACATCCATGAATTAATATATTTTACCCGAAAGGGTCTTAAGATAGAATAGAGTATTATCTCAAAAAAATGCTTTCGAATATTTTTATAACTAAATAATCTTTCATATTGGATTTTCAAATAATTTACTTCCCCAGTTGTTATGGATTAAATTATATCTAAGAGCCTTTTTAATTTATAACGGCTGCATCTTTTAAAGATGATTATCTTATAAGTTAATTTTATTGAACCGAGATTCCTTACCGTAAAATACAGTTATTTACTGTACTTTATCTCAGTCTCAATTAATCATCTTAAATGGTACCAATAATTTTTAAAAGGTATCAAAGAAGAACATAGTTAGTTATTTTTATTTATTTATTATATAAGGGAATTTTTAGTGATTATCTTTACTTATGTTAAGAAAAATATTAAAATGATGAATTGTATGAAACCCATATATTACATTAAAATGTTTTGTTTTATTTTATAAATATGGTAATTGAGTTATGTCATCTAAGTTATTACAGTCCCTAAAAAGGTATTACACGTTGTAACACTTCAATGTATAGTCCATCAATGTTGTACCTTTGCTACATGTTGAGATCAGATCACTTA
>JAQJVL010005410.1:0-35599 GCA_035578905.1 Stictocephala bisonia | reverse complement strand
CAGGATAGCACAAGATGTACCACAAGACTACATAGAAAAAGCAGTAGCTATCTTTTATAACCTGTTAGCACATTGCCAGACGGCCAAAGGGGAACATTTTCAACACCTAATTTGAAAGGAGTTCAGTAAGAATTCCCTTCAACGTGTAACGTTATGTTACTAGTAAGTACAATGTATTTAACATTTTTAAAAGTTTGAACACCAATTACTTCCGACTGGGTCAATCTTTTGAAGTCCGGTTTGCGGCATTATTTTCAGTTCAACTTGACCTGTCATAAAGATATAGCCTGTCATTAAAGATTTTCTCTTTACCCCCATTAGGCCATCCCTTAAAGGTGACATTTGATCACCATGCACACAGAAAAGTAACTTACTATTGCCAGTAACGGAATGCCAAATTTAGTTGAAATAACTCTTGTCGTTTAAAAGTTATAAAGACGTCCTAAGACTTAATTGCCACCCTGTATAACTTAATACAGTTATAACTGGGATGCCTCTGATAAAAGGTACTGTGATGCAGGGAAATACCAGATATGATTTCCTCAGTGATTGAGTTTTGGTTGAAAAAAAGATGAAGGTTTTTATTCATGAACAATAAAGTTTCTAATATATGAAGAGAATTAAATGCGAAGTTTATTATCTTGAAAGTATTCTTTGCAAGATTTATCACGGGACGTGCCAAAAATAGTTCTAATAAATGTGTATGCAATAGGAAAATACAATTTACCCAAGAACATTTAGCACAAATGAGGAGTCTATATACAATATGAGTATAAAACACACATAAAATGCTGATAACAAAATTTGGTATATGAATATTGTGACAATCTATCTAAGTGAAGATTCCGCTGTTTAGTTTAGAGCAAATCCAGTCGATATGGCTTTGAAAAGTCGAATTAGAATTAATAACTAACCCCAAGAAATTAGTAGCTTCAACAGAAGAAATTTTAAAGTAATCACTTCTAAATTATCAGAGGTATCTCATTTAGAATTGAGCATTTTACATTTTTTAACGAAGTTAGATTTAAAAATGTTTACAGAGAGATGATTTTCAGATAACCACTGAAGTAAAGATATGCTCTTTATAAAAGTATCATTCTTAAGTTTCATTTGATTTTTTGTTATAAATAGAGGCAGAAGTATCATCAGCGTAAAGATAAAGCTTGGCGTTCTTTACACTTGGATATTATAGGTCATAAATAAATATATTAAATAAAATAGGGCCCAGAATGGATGTTTGAGGTACACCTGTCTTTACTATGAATTCATTTAAACCTTCTTACTTGCGCAGCCAACTTCATCAACAAAAAGAATTTCAAAAAATTCTTTCTGTCCAAATAGGTAAGATGTGATCCATTCCAAAATTTTACTTTTTATTCCAAATAAATCTAAAGTTTTAGAAGAAGTTTGTGATTAACTACATCAAATTCCTTGGTAAGATCAAAGAAAAGGCCAATAGTCTCTTATCTAAAGCCTATGTAACATCTGAAATAAACTATACATAGCATTCAATCTAGACAAATAAATTTAAAAAAAACATATTGCTTACCAAAAAGATCACCTGATTCAAGAAAAGTTGATAGTATATTAAAGACAATTTGTTCAAATATTTTAGAAAAAGACGAGAGAATGGATATTTGACGGTAGCTTACTGGATCATTCATGTCACCCTTTTTGAATAAAGCTTAAGCAGTTGAGATTTTTAGAGAAGAAAATTTACCATTTTCAAATGACTTATTAGCTATGTGAGCCAAAGGAGATGCAAGGAGGTCAGCAATGTCTTTTAGAAGACGTGATGAAACACCATCTATCCCAGCAGAACTACTTTTTCTGAGGAATTGAATTACTTCAATGATTTCCTTCTCATTTGTAGGAGATAAAAATAGAGCTTACATTTTGTTTCTTTTGAATAAGAACGGTATTAAACCACCAATTATGAAATAAACCACCTCATGTACTTGCGGGGCATTTGTCAACAAACATCGAGAAAATGGTGTGTATGAAATGTTTGCTAAGTGTACTGCATAACTTGTGAAAGTGCGCAAAAACATCTTTTAACATGAAAAGAATGCATCTCAAAACATTTATGTAGTAATTAACTAAAATAGTTGGGCATATTACCACTATACAACTGGGAAAATACGGTAAAGTAAAAAAAGCTTTCGTCACAACAAGGTTACTGAACAAAAAACCAAGTACCGTCTATACTAAGAAACAAACAAGCTGTCTCCTTTAATTAGTATTAGACAGTTTGCTGTGTATTTTTATATTAAATATTCTACAACTAACCACTCTTTCTTCATGCGACTGATTATCACAAAAGTAATCAGTATTCATTAAATATAAAATGTATATAAAATACCTCTAAACAACGAAGATTAAATTTAATACATGTCAAATATGACATTGTTAGCAAACAAATATTAATCATTTGCCTATAATAGTTTACCTAAAATTTTTGATAAATACTAGAAATTCAGATGTAGAGTAGAAAACAATGTTTTCTGAATATTTGAGAAGCAAGTTACAGAAAACATAATACAAGTCAGTAACGAAGTGGTTTGTTGGTTGTGTAGTAACAGGATGTTCTACGAGTGCAACAGTCATTCCAGAGAAAAATAGTAATTCACAGTATAGGATTTCTCTAAAACATCAGATGATATACTTGAAAATTACCGTTCTCCTATTTCTAAAATATTTGAATACACTTTTTGCAGAAGTTGGTTTGCGTACAGGGTTTCTTGATAGTGGTGTTATTCAGTTTAAGTGCTATGCACCAGACATTTGTAGTTTAAATCGGGCGGAGGGCGCCAAAGAACACTTAAGTTATTTAGTTTCCGGACTGTCACTGTGCTAACGCACTATTATTGGACAATTCGGTCAGATATGCAGATAGCAGCATCTTTATTTAGCAGAGTGTACTGATTCCTGATCTAGTCTTGGAAAGTTACCTTGAAAAGGTTATGAAACTCAAAGGAAAGAAGTAACACATCAGTAGTTAAGTTTCCAGGCTGAGACTGTACTTATTGGGCAAACCCAGCAGTAGGTTCGAAAATGAGGCTTTATAACCCCTGATTGTTTGTATATAAAGCCGAAACAAATAACGCTGTTTTACGCTTTTAAGACTCCTATATATTATAAGACTTAAACTTGCAATACCAGTTTGGCTTGAGCCACCCTGTAGTGCTACGTTATAATATATTTGAATATTATAACACTACTTGGCCAGTGTGCATTAAAATATGCAATAAGTAAAACATCATCTAAAAAATTGCCTCTTGGAATAAGTTAATTAGTAACAGGGTCTTAACTTTCGACTTTGACCTTTGAAACCTTTGTGACTGCAACCTTTGTAAGAAAACGCCTTTGTCATCTTTCGTTTCCCGCTTAATAAATGGTCTCTCTAAACCGATCAGCATCCGTACTCGGTCGTCTGTACTCTATAAAGTAAATTTAACTTTAACGTCTCTTTCTAAAGGCCTTAAGTTGAACACTTCACTAAAACTTCAAATTACTACGGTACCTACAATTACTACAAAGCTTGTACCTGGATGTATCGAAACCTTAAATGTTGAATGATCTGAAATTTAAAATGTCTCAATTTTTTTGGAGCGTGTCTATTTTTTATTTTAGTGTTAACAATGTAATTTAATTTTTAATCATATAACTAAAAAAAGAACTTTATTGCATTACATATGTACAGTTAAAATTTAAAGTGTATAAGATTTGGTAAAAATCTCAAAATTAGTATGTTAATTAATTATTTTTAGAATTGCATTTACATGTTTAAGATACAAATTCGGCAAGGCTTTATGTTAATTTAATCAAGAGTATGCTCCTGCCTACTTACAATATCATTGGCAAATTAAATTTATTTGGACATGTATTGTTATAATTCCGACATATTTTGTAACATAATATGCTGTATATTAGTTAAGCACGTTGTTTTGTTTTTTATTTGTACACCTTTTGATCACGCATTCGGTGTTAATTAGTCTGAAACAATATTTTGGCTCTTGGTCGTCTAAAATTGGCAACTAATCTAAAGAGCCGTAGCTTCCAAAGTGTTAATAAACTGTAAATAACTCATCGTACATTAAATATTAGCGGTAGTACATAATTATTTTGAAATCTTGAAGAAAAGCACTTTAAGGTTTAATATTGTATATTAATTGTGAACCTATACTGTTTCATCGTTCTTGTAATACTCGCTTACCGACCGATGCAACATGCAACTCGATATACAGAGGGTCAGAGGGAGGGGAACAGAGGCAGATATTGCAGTATTTGTTGGGAAAGGTGAAAGAGGTCCTCAGCATTGTTTGTTTGAGGGGGAGGAATTTTTGTTGTAGAATATTCATCAACTTTTTGTGGTTGTGCGTGTAATTGCAATAGCAAATTTACGTTGTTAATGTTTACAACTAATTGCTATACGCTTAACAATAAATTATTATTTTTAACTAAAGTAAATAATTATAGAATTCGAAACAAATAAAAACTTTTACACCATCTCCCGCCCGAAAAGAAAGTGTAATGGGCAGTAATTAAAGAAGTGATCCCTAGTGTCAGCTCCGTAATCACATTGCCACTCCTCACTTACATGTATTTCCAGTAGCTACAAAGTGATTCAACGTAGTCCACCACTATAAGGTATGTGTCGATAAGAAGTGATCCCTAGTGTCAGCTTCGTAATCACATTGCCACTCCTCACTTACATGTATTTCCAGTAGCTACAAAGTGATTCAACGTAGTCCACCACTATAAGGTATGTGTCGATAAGAAGTGATCCCTAGTGTCAGCTCCGTAATCACATTGCCACTCCTCACTTACATGTATTTTCAGTAGCTACAAAGTGATTCAACGTAGTCCACCACTATAAGGTATGTGTCGATAAGAAGTGATCCCTAGTGTCAGCTTCGTAATTACATTGCCACTCCTCACTTACATGTATTTCCAGTAGCTACAAAGTGATTCAACGTAGTCCACCACTATAAGGTATGTGTCGATAAGAAGTGATCCCTTATGTCAGCTTCGTAATCACATTGCCACTCCCCACTTACATGTATTTCCAGTAGCTACAAAGTGATTCAACGTAGTCCACCACTATAAGGTATGTGTCGATAAGAAGTGATCCCTAGTGTCAGCTCCGTAATCACATTGCCACTCCTCACTTACATGTATTTCCAGTAGCTACAAAGTGATTCAACGTAGTCCACCACTATAAGGTATGTGTCGATAAGAAGTGATCCCTAGTGTCAGCTTCGTAATCACATTGCCACTCCTCACTTACATGTATTTCCAGTAGCTACAAAGTGATTCAACGTAGTCCACCACTATAAGGTATGTGTCGATAAGAAGTGATCCCTAGTGTCAGCTCCGTAATCACATTGCCACTCCTCACTTACATGTATTTTCAGTAGCTACAAAGTGATTCAACGTAGTCCACCACTATAAGGTATGTGTCGATAAGAAGTGATCCCTAGTGTCAGCTTCGTAATCACATTGCCACTCCTCACTTACATGTATTTCCAGTAGCTACAAAGTGATTCAACGTAGTCCACCACTATAAGGTATGTGTCGATAAGAAGTGATCCCTTATGTCAGCTCCGTAATCACATTGCCACTCCTCACTTACATGTATTTCCAGTAGCTACAAAGTGATTCAACGTAGTCCACCACTATAAGGTATGTGTCGATAAGAAGTGATCCCTAGTGTCAGCTTCGTAATCACATTGCCACTCCTCACTTACATGTATTTTCAGTAGCTACAAAGTGATTCAACGTAGTCCACCACTATAAGGTATGTGTCGATAAGAAGTGATCCCTAGTGTCAGCTTCGTAATCACATTGCCACTCCTCACTTACATGTATTTTCAGTAGCTACAAAGTGATTCAACGTAGTCCACCACTATAAGGTATGTGTCGATAAGAAGTGATCCCTAGTGTCAGCTTCGTAATCACATTGCCACTCCCCACTTACATGTATTTTCAGTAGCTGCAAAGTGATTCAACGTAGTCCACCACTATAAGGTATGTGTCGATAAGAAGTGATCCCTAGTGTCAGCTCCGTAATCACATTGCCACTCCCTCACTTACATGTATTTTCAGTAGCTACAAAGTGATTCAACGTAGTCCACCACTATAAGGTATGTGTCGATAAGAAGTGATCCCTAGTGTCAGCTTCGTAATCACATTGCCACTCCTCACTTACATGTATTTTCAGTAGCTACAAAGTGATTCAACGTAGTCCACCACTATAAGGTATGTGTCGATAAGAAGTGATCCCTAGTGTCAGCTTCGTAATCACATTGCCACTCCTCACTTACATGTATTTTCAGTAGCTACAAAGTGATTCAACGTAGTCCACCACTATAAGGTATGTGTCGATAAGAAGTGATCCCTAGTGTCAGCTTCGTAATCACATTGCCACTCCTCACTTACATGTATTTTCAGTAGCTACAAAGTGATTCAACGTAGTCCACCACTATAAGGTATGTGTCGATAAGAAGTGATCCCTAGTGTCAGCTTCGTAATCACATTGCCACTCCTCACTTACATGTATTTTCAGTAGCTACAAAGTGATTCAACGTAGTCCACCACTATAAGGTATGTGTCGATAAGAAGTGATCCCTAGTGTCAGCTTCGTAATCACATTGCCACTCCTCACTTACATGTATTTTCAGTAGCTACAAAGTGATTCAACGTAGTCCACCACTATAAGGTATGTGTCGATAAGAAGTGATCCCTAGTGTCAGCTTCGTAATCACATTGCCACTCCTCACTTACATGTATTTCCAGTAGCTACAAAGTGATTCAACGTAGTCCACCACTATAAGGTATGTGTCGATAAGAAGTGATCCCTAGTGTCAGCTCCGTAATCACATTGCCACTCCTCACTTACATGTATTTCCAGTAGCTACAAAGTGATTCAACGTAGTCCACCACTATAAGGTATGTGTCAATAAGAAGTGATCCCTAGTGTCAGCTTCGTAATCACATTGCCACTCCTCACTTACATGTATTTTCAGTAGCTACAAAGTGATTCAACGTAGTCCACCACTATAAGGTATGTGTCGATAAGAAGTGATCCCTAGTGTCAGCTTCGTAATCACATTGCCACTCCTCACTTACATGTATTTTCAGTAGCTACAAAGTGATTCAACGTAGTCCACCACTATAAGGTATGTGTCGATAAGAAGTGATCCCTAGTGTCAGCTTCGTAATCACATTGCCACTCCTCACTTACATGTATTTTCAGTAGCCACAAAGTGATTCAACGTAGTCCACCACTATAAGGTATGTGTCGATAAGAAGTGATCCCTAGTGTCAGCTTCGTAATCACATTGCCACTCCTCACTTACATGTATTTTCAGTAGCTACAAAGTGATTCAACGTAGTCCACCACTATAAGGTATGTGTCGATAAGAAGTGATCCCTAGTGTCAGCTTCGTAATCACATTGCCACTCCTCACTTACATGTATTTTCAGTAGCTACAAAGTGATTCAACGTAGTCCACCACTATAAGGTATGTGTCGATAAGAAGTGATCCCTAGTGTCAGCTTCGTAATCACATTGCCACTCCTCACTTACAAGTATTTTCAGTAGCTACAAAGTGATTCAACGTAGTCCACCACTATAAGGTATGTGTCGATAAGAAGTGATCCCTAGTGTCAGCTTCGTAATCACATTGCCACTCCTTACTTACAGTTATTTTCAGTAGCTACAAAGTGATTCAACGTAGTCCACCACTATAAGGTATGTGTCGATAAGAAGTGATCCCTAGTGTCAGCTTCGTAATCACATTGCCACTCCCCACTTACATGTATTTTCAGTAGCTGCAAAGTGATTCAACGTAGTCCACCACTATAAGGTATGTGTCGATAAGAAGTGATCCCTAGTGTCAGCTCCGTAATCACATTGCCACTCCCCACTTACAAGTATTTTCAGTAGCTACAAAGTGATTCAACGTAGTCCACCACTATAAGGTATGTGTCGATAAGAAGTGATCCCTAGTGTCAGCTTCGTAATCACATTGCCACTCCTCACTTACATGTATTTTCAGTAGCTACAAAGTGATTCAACGTAGTCCACCACTATAAGGTATGTGTCGATAAGAAGTGATCCCTAGTGTCAGCTCCGTAATCACATTGCCACTCCTCACTTACATGTATTTCCAGTAGCTACAAAGTGATTCAACGTAGTCCACCACTATAAGGTATGTGTCAATAAGAAGTGATCCCTAGTGTCAGCTTCGTAATCACATTGCCACTCCTCACTTACATGTATTTTCAGTAGCTACAAAGTGATTCAACGTAGTCCACCACTATAAGGTATGTGTCGATAAGAAGTGATCCCTAGTGTCAGCTTCGTAATCACATTGCCACTCCTCACTTACATGTATTTTCAGTAGCTACAAAGTGATTCAACGTAGTCCACCACTATAAGGTATGTGTCGATAAGAAGTGATCCCTAGTGTCAGCTTCGTAATCACATTGCCACTCCTCACTTACATGTATTTTCAGTAGCCACAAAGTGATTCAACGTAGTCCACCACTATAAGGTATGTGTCGATAAGAAGTGATCCCTAGTGTCAGCTTCGTAATCACATTGCCACTCCTCACTTACATGTATTTTCAGTAGCTACAAAGTGATTCAACGTAGTCCACCACTATAAGGTATGTGTCGATAAGAAGTGATCCCTAGTGTCAGCTTCGTAATCACATTGCCACTCCTCACTTACATGTATTTTCAGTAGCTACAAAGTGATTCAACGTAGTCCACCACTATAAGGTATGTGTCGATAAGAAGTGATCCCTAGTGTCAGCTTCGTAATCACATTGCCACTCCTCACTTACATGTATTTTCAGTAGCTACAAAGTGATTCAACGTAGTCCACCACTATAAGGTATGTGTCGATAAGAAGTGATCCCTAGTGTCAGCTTCGTAATCACATTGCCACTCCTCACTTACAGTTATTTTCAGTAGCTACAAAGTGATTCAACGTAGTCCACCACTATAAGGTATGTGTCGATAAGAAGTGATCCCTAGTGTCAGCTTCGTAATCACATTGCCACTCCTCACTTACATGTATTTTCAGTAGCTACAAAGTGATTCAACGTAGTCCACCACTATAAGGTATGTGTCGATAAGAAGTGATCCCTAGTGTCAGCTTCGTAATCACATTGCCACTCCCCACTTACATGTATTTTCAGTAGCTGCAAAGTGATTCAACGTAGTCCACCACTATAAGGTATGTGTCGATAAGAAGTGATCCCTAGTGTCAGCTCCGTAATCACATTGCCACTCCCCACTTACAAGTATTTTCAGTAGCTACAAAGTGATTCAACGTAGTCCACCACTATAAGGTATGTGTCGATAAGAAGTGATCCCTAGTGTCAGCTTCGTAATCACATTGCCACTCCTCACTTACATGTATTTTCAGTAGCTACAAAGTGATTCAACGTAGTCCACCACTATAAGGTATGTGTCGATAAGAAGTGATCCCTAGTGTCAGCTCCGTAATCACATTGCCACTCCCCACTTACAAGTATTTTCAGTAGCTACAAAGTGATTCAACGTAGTCCACCACTATAAGGTATGTGTCGATAAGAAGTGATCCCTAGTGTCAGCTTCGTAATCACATTGCCACTCCTCACTTACATGTATTTTCAGTAGCTACAAAGTGATTCAACGTAGTCCACCACTATAAGGTATGTGTCGATAAGAAGTGATCCCTAGTGTCAGCTTCGTAATCACATTGCCACTCCTCACTTACATGTATTTTCAGTAGCTACAAAGTGATTCAACGTAGTCCACCACTATAAGGTATGTGTCGTAGTCCACCACTATAAGGTATGTGTCGTAGTCCACCACTATAAGGTATGTGTCGTAGTCCACCACTATAAGGTATGTGTCGTAGTCCACCACTATAAGGTATGTGTCGTAGTCCACCACTATAAGGTATGTGTCGATAAGTTATCTGAGGAAGTATAATTTCGACAATCGAAATAGGTTAATCGAATTTACCTAAATAAATGGGGTCTCTATTTTTTAATTTATTTTTTTTATATTATTTTTTAAATGTTAACTCTATTTTCAGAAAAAGTTATTGTTATTATTTACTTAAGTTATTATATAAGACTATATTAAGTATTGAATATTTTTATATTTTATTGAGTAAACAATATGTTTATTTTAAGTAGAGGATTTGAAATCTCATTGATTAGATTAATATACTAAACGTTTTGTTCCGTTTAAAAATCAAACTGAGGATATTCATTTTATTGTAAACAAAAATTGTAATACATGTCTACACACGGAGTGTGCTGATACTATTTCACCAACAAATACCTCTGTTTGTTGTGTTTCTGTCGCATGTGATTAAAGCGTGCTGACTTTTTATTCTAATATGAAATTTGCGTTCTCGACGTATGACCCGGGCGTTAATCAAAAGAAGGATATCTTTGTGTTTTGGTTCTTTGTCATGTGACACTTGCTGATGAGGTCTGTGGTTGCTCAATTTTTGTTTTACTCTAATTTGATCATATTATACAAATATATAGTAATAACACTATTGTATCTGTACAATTGAGGACATCTTTCACTACAAACTGTAGAAATGGCAATTGAAAGAGCTCTATTTTCCCCTAAGAATGATATTGGTAACATTTTAACGTAATAAAACAGCGGACAAACAAGAATAATAAACTAATATAACATTAAAAACTATGGTATTTAATTTAAATATTTACTTAGCTTGAACCTTCTGCGAATTGTTCCGTGTTAAAGGCCAGGTTTCCACATCCATACGCCCATGGAAACGACATAATGTACAGTTGACCAAGATATCTTCATGGGTAACAGACGCAGACGTTAGGCCGGGGTGGCACGACTGACACGAGCGTAGCGAATTATGGGTTTGGTGTGCGAAGCGTGTAGGGGCGTACCCTAATTATTTGTAAAAGAGCTTTTTTGTGATCGGGAAAACACAGTAAGAGCAAACTTCACGATGTTTATCGCCAAGGTTACGGATCAGTCAGTCAGGAGTAGCTCATGTCTTACAGATTTAAGTCAATGTATTTCCCCCGGGCTTTGTCCACTCAAACACCACTCACTCCCTTTTACTTCTAACGCTAGTATTTGTCGCACATTTCAAGCCCGTACATAATAACTAGCATTTATTTAATTTCAATTATCCATATAAAATATGTATTCCTAAAAAAATAACCAACGCTGTAAGAATATTCGCTATTTTATTCGCACATTTTAACATTGTTATCTAATGTACTTGGAATAACAAAATATGGCATATTTATGAGCTATATTTCTTTTGGTCCACTAACATCTGAACCGTTTATGCTGTGACGAATAAGCGTCATCTTAACAAATACGGTGTATTATTGCATTTTACCTGGGAAACAAGTCTTATTTTAATTTTAAAATTATATTATTTAATTTAAATATTTTACTTAGCTTGAAGCCTCCACGCACTTTTCCGTGTCAAAGGCCAGATGTTCACCTCGTATAATATTAAAATATCTCGTCCACCCACACGATACAATAATTTTGTTATATATCATTAATGTTTATATGGAATCAGACATTCCTTTAGTACTACATATACTTATTTAGGCTACTGTTTCGGTAATATTATTTACTTTTTCAAATATTTAGACAATATTTTTGATTTTATCACAATTACGTTCAGTTACATTTGATTACAACTTTTATTTATTAATTGTCAACATAATTACGCTCTTCTTAATTGTTGTTCAGTGCAACTAATTGTTTCTCTTAATTTTCCATCGCGCCCCTTTTGACTTTCATTTAAGAAATTGATTCGTTTATTTCTTGAAAAAATCACACACCTCAGCACAACTTGATGCACATGACACAAGAATGTATCGTACTCTAGGTCTCCAGAACTGTCTAAACTCTCCCAGTCAGCAGAAAGGACCCTCCAGTCTCCCCTCCACAGTCGTAAAAGTCGAGGGAAGAGTGGTGAGGGGACGTCTTTTTAGTTTAATCACTGTAATTGTGGACTGATTGGATGATACAGCCCAGGGACTGTTCTCATCTCGGGGTTGTTGGATGATACAGCCCAGGGACTGTTATCTCGGGGTTGTTGGATGATACAGCCCAGGGACTGTTATCTCGGGGTAGTTGGATGATAGAGCCCAGCGACTGTTATCTCGGGGTTGTTGGGTGATACAGCCCAGGGACTGTTCTCATCTCGGGGTTGTTGGATGATACAGCCCAGGGACTGTTTTCATCTCAGGGTTTTCTATGATACAGCCCAGGGACTGTCTCATCTCGGGTTTGTTACTGTATATTTGTCAAGTGGAGATTGAATGTCATTTTACTTCAGTCGTATGTAATATATTTTATAAAAACTAATTAGTATCATTTTGTTTTACAGGTAACAACGTCGATTGGACAAACACATTGAAATAGTTTGTAAGTAAAATAGTTCAATTGACATTTACTAACATATTCTCACTCAATTATACTTATTTTAGTTTTGTATGTGTTTTTATTATTTACTCTTCTGTTATGTGCCAAGATGACTCAATTCTGTGGTTATTTTAGTACTACAAGCATATTAATTTTCTGTATAATCTTTTTACTTTAAAACAACATAAATTGTTAAGCATTTTTATCAGGCTCTTGAATTTCCACAGATAACTAACTCTACCCAGATAGCTCACGGTATATTGGAAGAGGGTGCGTGCTTTTTAAGGAGTTTGTAGGCAACACACTACACGACCTTGAGTTTAGGATGCGATGTTGCCACATTGAACTGCCTTCCTTTCTTATAAATAGGTGAACTGAACAAGACGCGTGACTGAGTTCAATCTGGAAACGCCGCCTAGTTCACAGCTGCTCGACGCGCTTTAAATCGGACTGTTCACAAAATACTAAACATTTGTTAACACTCTTTAGCATGAGGATGAACTATCTGGGTAGAGTCAGTTACGCATCAGTAAACGCATATGTTTTATTTGATGATTTATTTAAGCCAAGTTTTATCTGATTCCGGATTGCCAAGTAAACTTTTAGTATACAGTATTCACTAAAATTATATTTGTTAAGTTGGTAACACATTGTTTGTCGTGTAATTACTTACATCCCTCTAAGGGCCGACCCCACTCTACAAAACTATTCACGGATATTGCATCCAATAGTCGACCCTGCAAATGCCTTTCAGATAAAATAGAGGCGAATTCTTATTCAGTTCGGATGAGTAAATGGATTGGGAACCCATCAAGGGAGGGCGGTGACGTCATCATCCCTCCGCCCCTCCCATCCCCTGCTTCCCTGCCCCTCGCCTGGAACGATGATCGCCTGGTAATTTACATAATCCGCCTCAAACGCCGGCTCCATATCGTGCTAGAGAGCTGATTTTTGCCGACGTCAATTTATAATCGTTTGGAGACCTTGTGTTGGAGCTACTAAAACGCCTTTGACGCGATTTGAACCTGTCATCCGAAGAGGGGCTTTTGTATAAAGTTATGTTTTCTCCTTTTAAATTCCATAAAGAGAGATATTTTTATCGTTAATAGACTGGATAATTATTTTAATTATATAGAAATATTATTGCTATATATTATTAATAGTATTAAACCCTTATATCTTTAAGATTTTGCTGTAATCAAATATTTTTATCTGTGCGTTTTGTTAACTTTTTTTTAATTGGATACTTGTATTTTTTTAACGAAAGTATTGTGTAGTTTATAAAATTAGCTTTTGTTAAATTTTAGTAAGTTACCTTGTAGTTATTTAATTAGCATAATACGTGTTGGTACATATACAGTACAAGTTAACGTCACACAACACAAATATATTACAATATAAGCCCAAAATTCACAAATATATTACAATACAAATACAAAATGTACAAATATTATGGTGATCGATTTATGGTTCACCGAAATCGATCACCATAATATTTGTGCATTTTGTACTTGTATTGTTGTATTGTAATATATTTGTGAATTTTGTGTTTATATTGTAATAAAATTGTGTTGTGTGACGTTTACTTGTACTGTAAGTTACTTTGTATATTGATTTATACTACACATAACTAAAACAGTAGTTATTCTTATATTAAATACATTGTAGGCATTGTGTGGTTCTTAGATGAGTGAATTGAGGTGATAAAAATGTCTTGAAATTGTTAAAACTTTTCTAGTTTTCTTTGACGCAGTTTTGTTTTATTAGCCAGGATTCCTTATTTATAGAATTTGAAACTAAAAACATAAAATTTAGATGGTTTGTTATTTTAATATTTGTTTAGCTGTCAGATATGAATTCCGCATAAGTTATGGGTGGTATTGTAATATTAAAACTCTAGGCAAATGGAGAGTATTTATGAAGTGGCTATCGGTCTACATACAGTTGCTCGGGATAAGTGAATCGAATAAATTATTTGTGATTCGAATACAATAAAGTGCAACTCACTAGAATCAAATCGCATGCCCTTTACTTGCTTATGGCATGCACGATGTATTATTGCTCATCTCCAGATTGTGTGTATTTTAAGCATGTATATAATTTATAATTTTTCACTATTATGAGCTGCGTATTTCTTGAACGTCAAGATACAATTATAATTAAGTATGCTTTAATAGGTTTTCTAGAAACCAATTTCATATTTTTTAATAATCATATCCCATAAATAGCCTATTCGGCAGAAAATCTAAAACCCCATTACAATCTTACGTGGTTCCCCATATTGGTCAATATAAAATACATATTCCCATGTATGTTCAGAAAACAATAGAGTATTCCCTGTTTTTTTATTTCTTATTTTTAATACAATTACACCTCTGTTCTCGGCATTATAATCATTTCTCTAGTAACTTTTACCGGTTCTTGGGTCACATTTAATTCCTAATCCACTATTGATATTTATACTAATTAATAGTGGATTATTCATTAAATTCACTATTAAATATCTACCAAATAACGTTTAAATTGTTTTTGTATATTTCAGCTTGAATATGAATTATTGGACTTTATGCAAAAGTTACATTCAGACACTGTTTTTCAGTTTTTGCCGAAATTTGAACTTAATTTCATAATAGTCATTCTGAGCGACTTAAAATTAAATAGTAACACTTTTCTAAAAAGTTGAGGCTTTTACCTCTAATGGTATATACATTGTATATACATTTATACTATACATTTCTTCATATTTTAATACAATAAAAAAGGTTTAGTATATTTTCAGCTTTTTAACTAAACACGTTTCAAAACTGTTGAAATGTTGTCGTGATATGATGCATGTATCTTAATTATTTGTAACACAAGAGGCATATAATATCAAACTAAGGCGATTCATATAGCTTGCATTCGGTTTAAAATCTAAATTAATTTTTTTTCTTAGGAATGCTTATAGGCATTGTTATTATATACAGGGTGTAACTGAATTAGTGGACAAACTTCAGGAGGTTGTTCCTGGGGTCAAAACAAACCAAAAAGTTCTTATAAACATATATCCTATATGCACAGTTTTCTGTCCGTCTGTGTTTTTTACATTATAATTTTTGTCTCTGTAACCATAAAAGGTAAAGTGTTGAAATTTAGTACATATGCTATACTAGTAATATTCTCGTCAGAAAACTTTAAAAAGGCGGCTAGTTAAAAACTTTGACGTTAAATTTCGTAAAAACTACACCCTGTATAAAAAAAGACAAAAATAACAAATTGTAGGTAATTTAATTATAAAACTAACGATACCTTATTTATTGAAAACAAACAAGAAATTGGTGGTATACTTCAAGTGTTGTTCTTCAAGTATAACAAGATTAAAGGAAATACCACAAATTATTCTTTTCTTGTTTGTTTTCAATAAATAAGGTATCGTTAGTTTTATAATCAAATTTCCTATAATTTATTACTTTTGTGTTTTTTTATACAAGGTGTACTTTTAATGGATTTTAATGTTGAAGTTTTTAACTAACCGCCATTTTGAAATGTAGGACAAATCTTTTTTTCAGTTCTTTTCTCTGAAAGAATATTGCTAGTTTAGCATATGCGCCAAATTTCAACACTCAACCTTTTATGGTTGCTGAGAAAAGAATTATAATGTAAAAAAGACAGGCAGACAGACAGAAAACTGTGCATATAGAATATATGTTTATAAGAAATGTTTTGTTTGTTTTGACCTCAGGAACAACCTCCCGAAGTTTGTCCAAGTATATACAGGGTGTCCCATGACGAAACGGAGAAACTTTCGGGTCCTCATGTGAAACTAATGAAAAAATGTCATATATGTCTGGAAACGCTTCGTAAACGATGTACAGCTGGTGAAGATTTTGCCCGGATTTCAGTTCCCGCCTTGGAAAAAAGTCGTGCTGAAATTGGTAGGGCGTTAATGAAGGTGTAAGTTTTGTAAAATGTGATAAGATGTGGAAGATGTGATGTAAAATGAACTGAAAAATTGAATAAAACAGGCCCCAGACCTGTAACTACAGTAAATTTTAAGATATATGACGTAATATACAAACCTCAGTCTCAAAAAACATGTTACGTTTAGGTTTAAAGTATATTAAATTTGTTAAATAATAAACAAAAACGTTTAATTTTTGAGCAAAACTCATAGAAAATTTAATTCTGAAGAGAATGATGTAAAATAGGTCAATAATAGACTCGTACTAGGTCTGGAAAAGTAATTTTTAACAAAACAAAAATATTAGAAAACTGCTAATGCGTTTAAATATTCTTCCTATTAAACATACATTGTAATATTGTGAAAAATATATATTAAATATAATAATAATTTTAAAAATATTTAATTATAATTTTGATAACAGTACTTAAGCTGTGTTTGGTTAGTTTAATTAAACTTAAAAACAAATAACATATTAAAATCTAAATTTACAAAAAATGTCTATTATTTTGTAATTTTTGAACTTTTATACTTACAGACTTAGGTTGGCAGTACTGTTCTAAGAGCTGATCAATTATTACTAACAGCTGATCAAGAATTAAAATGATCTGCTTTGTTTTTATATTTTACACTGAGTTGAGAAGAATATGTCGATATTATTTTCTGTTACGGATATAGTAATGGAAACGCTGAAGCTGCTCGACGTGAGTATCAAGATAGATTTCCTGAAAGGCGTTTTCCGAATTCAAAAACATTTTCTTCTGTATACCAGTGTTAACGGGCGAATGGGTCATTTCCATCACGTTCATTTTCTGTTGAACGCCAACCAAATCATTGGATCGATGAAGAACATCAAGTGATTCAGCAAATTCAACGTAGCCCAGGCACAAGTACGAGGCGTATCACACTGGTTTAAAAATAAATAAAGAATGGCGCATCTTACGCAAAGAGAAACTTTACCCTTTTCGCCTGCAGAAGGTACAACATTTGCTGCCTACAGATTACCCTCTGAGGTTATGCTTCTGTCATTGGCTTCTAGACAGTGCTTCAGGTAAAATCAATTTTGTTTACTGATGAAGCCAATTAATTTCACGAGAAATGGGATCTTTAATTCCAGATATAGTCATTTGTGGATCGAAGAAAATCCACATGGTACCGTTGAAACTAGTTTTCAACACAGATTTCACATTCATGTTTGGTGTGGTGGTATTGATGACAAAAATCTGGGTGCAATTGTTTCTAATGGAAACTTCACATGAGATGTATACAGACAGTTCTTGGAAAATAATTTTCCAAATCTATTAGAGGATATACCTCTACAAACAAGATTACATATGATTTTCCAACACGATGGTGCAACTCCACATTTTTATTTTGCAGTTAGAAATCAATTGAATTGGATTGGACGTGATGAACCAGTCAACTGGCCACCACCATCACCAGACTTAACACCACTTGACCATTTCTTATGGAGACACTTGAAAACGATGGTCTACGAACAGACGGTCAATATTAGAGAGGAGTTACTCATTAGAATCAGTTGAATCTGTACGCAACGATCCGGATATAGTACGGAAAGCCACAGAACAGTGTAGTGTGCATTGTGAAGGAGGGCGTTTTTAGCACTTACTAACCTAAAGTAAGGTGTGTTCAAAACAGTCCACAAAATTATAAAACGTTTGTACGTTTAATTATAAGAAGTATAAAAGTATAAAGTTTAGTAATAAAATGTATATATTTTTCGTATGTTTCTGTTTCATTAAAAGTTACTTTTCCAGACCTTGTGTTAGTCTATTATTGGCCTATTTTACATCATTCTCTTCAGAATTAAATTCTCCATTAGTTTTGATCAACAATTAAATGTTTTTGTTTATTATTTAAAAAATGTAATGTACTTCAAACCTGAACGTAACATGTAATTTAAGACTGAGGTTTGCTTATTTTTTCAGATATCTTAACATTTACTGTAGTTACAGGTCTGGGGCCTGTTTTATTCAATTTTTCAATTCATTTTATATTACATCTATTAAAACTTACACCTTAATTAACGCCCTACCAATTTCAGTACGGCTTCGTTCCAATATTTACTAAAAAATTGTATGTAATTATGTTAGTAAATAATTTCAGATAATGCAAATGGTAAGTATTTGTTTGAAGAGTATACGGACATGATACTGATTTACGGTAAATTTAACAAGAGTGGTTAAGCTGCAGTTCAGGAATATCGGGGAAGACAATAAACCCGTGATCAAACTAAGACAATAAACCCGTGATCAAACTAAGACAATAAACCCGTGATCAAACTAAGACAATAAACCCGTGATACTTTTCCACATCGAAGAACACCTGATCGTAAAACGTTTGAAGCTGTGGAGGGACGACTTAGAGAAACTGGTAGATTTAAACCTAAACTGATAGATACCGGTCGTCAACATATTGCGAGGAACCATAATAATTAACAAGCAATAATAAATTCTGTAGAATTATTGCCAACCACAAGCACCAGACGATTATCACGCCATTTAAATATTTCCCAGTCAAGCGTATGGCGGACATTTCATATAACACGCGTGCAAGACTTATTACCGCAAGATCTTAATAAACGGAAGATGCTCTGCCGCTGGTTAAGAAGAATTGTTACATCAATATTTTCTTCGGCGAAATCTGGTTACTGATGAATCCTGCTTCACTAAAAATGGAATTTAAATTTTCGTAATACTCATACTTGGGCGTACGAAAACCCACATGAAACTGCGATGAGACATATTAACGTACGTTTTCAGTTAATTTATGGCTTAAGTGTTCTGGGTAATAATTGGATTGGTCTGTTTTTCTTACCCAATCGTCTTACCGGAGAAGCGTACTTAACTTTTTTAAGAAGAAACCTGCCAACCCTCTTGGAAGATATTCCTTTCCAAAACAGATTAGACGCATGGTTTATGCACGACGGAGCACCTCAACGTTGTCCTAATAATGTGAAAGACTATTTAAATAATATATACGGTATAAAATGGATTGGTCGAAACGGACCAATAAAATGGCCACCAGGTTCTTCCGACCTGACGCCAGCAGACTTTTTTTCTATGGGGCTGGATGAAGGCAATTGTTTATTCAAAACGAATTAACACCCTAGGGGAGTTACGGAGTCGCATTACAGAAGCAGAAGAAACTATGAAGAATGATCCAACGTTACGTAACGCGCTAGAAAAGAATGGATTCGTCGAGCAAAAACGTGCTTTGGTCAAAACTGACGACATTATGAGCAACTATTGTAGGTGAATTTTACATTTGTATAAAGTTAAATATATTTTATGTTAATGTTCAGTTTTGAATAAATGATCAGCTGTTACTCCCAATCTAATATTAGTTAATATTTTATGCATTTAAGAATATGCGTTTAATGTGTCTGTTTTGATTTTAAATAAAGCGAAATTTCAATATCTATTATTTATTTTTTCCTGAGTAATTCACATGAATATTTTCAGAATTAAATGTTCTACACATTTATTTCAAAAAAATACTCCTCTATTTACCATTTATGGAAGTAATCTTACAATATAATACTCACAGTACTTGCGTTGCTACTTGCTATTTAAAATATAACACTCACAGTACTTGCGTTGCTTCTTGCTATTTACAATATAGACTAACACTCACAGTACTTGCGTTGCTACTTGCTATTTATTGTATAAACACTCAACTATAGTAATTAGCCTATTCAAACGTGTTCATTACATTTGTTTCTTTTCAACAACTGAAGATTAATCAAATTAAAAAATTACTGCATTAGATAAACCATTGAAGCATTCAAGTTCAGTGGTGTGGAGTCCTACGGTCGGATGTGAATAAAACCATGCTTACAACCTTCCCTGGTTTAATATTATGAAAGATGAACCTCCTCAATATTACAAACACCATTATTTACATCTGATCAGCTGTTACTGTTCGATCGATTTAAATCTTTCCTCTCTCTGTGTTATTCTCATGTCGAAAAATATCCTTTGAGATAAAAATATTGAAGAATGAATACCTTACTGCACAACAACGAATAAAAGGAAATTTGTTGACACCCCAACAGTTTTAATTGGCTAAGAAATAAGGGAGGAGTTTCGTTAAAAAAAGAGGGCTTCACGTATTGTACAAGGTTCTCACGACATGAGAATATTGAGGAGGTTCATCTTTCATAATATTAAACCAGGGAAGGTTGTAAGCATGGTTTATTCACATCCGACCGTGTATGTGTAATAACTATGATTACTATATTTGAGTGTTTATACAAAAATAGCAAGTAGCAACGCAAGTACTGTGAGTGTTATATTGTAAATAGCAAGTAGCAACGTGTAACAGGTCCACCAAATTGACGAATAAATTAATTAATTTAAATAAACGATAAATTATTTTAATGAAGAAATAGATACATTTAATTAAAATAATCACCGAACATTCAAATAATATTCGGAATTCATTGTAAATTAATAACCAGTAAGTATAGAGAAGTGGGCAGGCATATTTATTCCATGGCAGTCCTCTAAGACGTAAACAACATTCCGTTCATTGTTATCAAGACAGACCTGTGTAGTCTTGTCGCATGGGACGAGTCTATCTGGCGATCCAGAGGGGTGTCAGTGTGACATGCAATGGTTGAGTCCAACGTAGAGGAGAGACGCTATTGGTTGACAGTAGGTAGTCTTTAACCCAGTGCTCTCGAGTGCAACGGACTGGAAACCCACGCCAGCATCATCAACGGTTTTGCCACTTCTTTCCAGTCCAATGTAGAATACACTACTCAACTTGGGTGTCCGCTGGACTCCAAAATTTAATTCCTAATGTTGTGAACGTATATATTTTAAAAGATAGATGTATATTTCAGTAAAGTGATTCAAATTTAAGTATAGATCTTTTATTAAAATTGTTGCGAAATAATTAACACAAACTTTATTTACAATGAAGAAGGCGACCACGTGGAGTTTCAGCATCACAAGAAGAAAAGTTAAAGATAAGTTCTAGTTATTAACTGAATATCCTATGTTTCTAGTAATCAGTAAAAAAAGTAATTAAATTCATTTTGTTGTATTGAAATTCATACAAAGAAAGTAAAATAATGTAATAAAGTAGCTTTTTCAAACAAGAGTCTTTATTCATTGTAATTTACAGCCTCACCGATTTACCCATAAATAAAACCCTGAAATTAAGAAAAATAAAATTAATCTGAATAATTTTTATCAAATTAACAAGAAACTTAAATTAATGTAACTCATCAGAGAGAGAGAGAGAGGTTACAGATTGGCGACCAACCACGTGGGGCTGTAAAGTACTTTTCAAATATGTTAAATATAGTTAAAGATAATTTTGTTTGAATTTTTGAATTTTATTTTATTGAATTAATTTATTGAATTTTTGAAATTGTAAACTTTTGCATATTTGAACTTGTTGAATTCCAATAAGATAATCATGTCTAAAATAAATAATGACCAGATCACTGAGAATGACTCAGACACTTCTTTAAGCATAATTAAAGAAAAAGAAAGTAATCAAAATAATAAACCTGATATGGATAGGCCAAGTTCAAACATGGAAAATACATTAGTAGTAGTTTTCTGATGGTTTTAGACTCACTTTTACCTTTGGACTTTCAAGATGGCGGCGGTCACGTGACCGGATCCAAGATGGCGGCCGGAACCGGATCCAAGATGGCGGCCGGAACCGGACCCAAGATGGCGGCCGGAACCGGACCCAAGATGGTGGCGCCCATTTCCCGCCAAATTTTCTAACCTCACTTTTCCAAACCTCAAATTTCCCTCTCCCGCCAAATTTCCTAACCTCACTTTTCCTAACCTCAAATTTCTCTCAAATTCCCAAATTTCCCTCCAAATTCCCACATCATACTATATGAAATTCACTGTTAACCTTGTTATACTATATAAAATACAGTCTTAACCTAACTTTTTCCATGTTATACTATATAAAATTCACTGTTGACCTTGTTATACTATATAAAATTCACTTTTTTTGTCCAATATGGCGTCTTTTTCCATGTTATACTATATAAAATTCACTTTTTTGTCCAATATGGCGTCTTTCTCTTGTTATACTATATAAAATGCACTTTTTTTTGTCCAATATGGCTTTTTTTCCATGTTATACTATATAAAATGCACTGTTAACCTTGTTATACTATATAAAAATACACTTTTTTTTGTCCAATATGGCGTCTTTTTCCATATTATACTATATAAAATGCACTTTTTTGTCCAATATGGCGTCTTTTTCCATGTTATACTATATAAAATGCACTTTTTTGTCCAATATGGCGTCTTTTTCCATGTTATACTATATAAAATTCACTTTTTTGTCCAATATGGCGTCTTTTTCCATGTTATACTATATAAAATTCACTTTTTTTGTCCAATATGGCGTCTTTTTTCCATGATAAACTATATAAACTTCACTTTTTTGTCCAATATGATGCCTTTTTCCATGTTAGACTATATAAAATGAACTTTTTTGTCCAATATGACGTCTTTCCCTCCTCAAAATTCCCTCCCAAAATTCCTCATCCAATATGGCGACCTTTCCCTTCGGGTACTTCCGGCGACCGTCGGCTACCTTCGTACGCTCTTAGCCTATGATGCACGCGTCGTCTGCTGGTCAGGCGCGCATGCGCGTTGTTACTCTACTCATATATACTCTATGTGCTCGACCCGATCGTAGCGCACCTGGTGGCAAAACTTAGCACATCCTTTCGGAAACATGGCGCCTTCGGAAGGGAAGTCCCAGGTGGGAAAATTCCCTCCCTCAAATTCCCTCGGTATACTATACAAAATGCACTCTTCCCATCTCATACTATATAAAATGCAAAAGATGGTGGCCATTTACATATGTACTATATAAAATGCTTTCGTGTACTTCCGGCAACCGTCGGCTACCTTCGTACACGTCGTCTGCTGGTCTGACGCACACCCAAATGCCACGCTCTGATTGGTTACCTCCCTACTTTACAAGTAATATTTCTCACACGTACTGTTAGACTACTTATTTAATTTGATTTTTCTCAAATTTTAACAAATACACAGTTAACATACGCTCTTAGCTTTGGGTACTCATCCACGGCTTCCTACACTGTTACCTACCTATACTTATCTATCGAATCACAGATCATCCTCAAACCCCTACTTAACACTCTAGGCAACCCGCAATACACGTTTTAATTAAAAATCAAGGGGCAGCTATTATTTATATTAATTATTTACTTCTTTTTTATTTTTATTTAATACACTGTTACATAAGAGACATACTGGTGTACGGTGACCGGGCTTTATCGCTGTTATCACATCACTGACCTCAAAGGTCAACCCGTGGCTGTTATCACATCCCACAAGCATTGTTTTACATCCCGTATGAACGATGTACGAGTCTTTGTTACTAACTAGATGAACGAGTGTAGTCTTTGTTACTAACTAAGGCTGCTGGACCCTTTGATATATGATCTATTAACAACACAGTAGTCAGGGAAACTATGACATGGAACCCAAACCCCTTAAAATTTAGTTAAAATGTCCATAAATAGGGTTATTTGTGTACAAAATATGTTATAATTCCCTAAAAGCAATAAAATGCAGTGTCATAACAACGATATTTGTCCTAAACATTAAAAATTCCTTTAAAATACTCTTATAGAAACCTTTAAAAACTTAGTTTGAGCTCAAAACAACGTACAAAACTGATGTAACACTTGTAAATTAATTGTTTAACCTACATAGCTATTTAGTTGACTCCAAACAGTTGGCAAAGTGTAAGTAGCCAATAGGAATAAATTCTCTATAATGTTCACATTTTAAGCTTGATTTTAACAAAACCTGATGCTATTGATTCTTTGCACATTAAACAAATAAACGAATAATTAGTTGAAATGTGTCTATTGTAGAAACTTTGGTATTAACAGTAAGAAAGTTTGGTTTCTTTTGACTATAATATACTCGATCAGAAAATGTATATACACCACTCCCAAAGACCGAAACACATGGAGAACCTAGAACACACAACATTCTTGATAGATCACCTTCCTATTCATCACATAAGACCCTTGATTATCCATCACCTATCCCTAAGATCATCTGACTGACCAACTACCCACCCAATATTCTAGACTAAACACACTCTACATACAAGACCTTTGATTGACCATCTACCTACCCTACACACACAGTACTCTCGATAGACCACTCACCTCCCCATCACATAAGACATCTGACTGACCATCTACCCACCTAATATACTAGACTAACCACACTCTACACATAGTCCTCTTGACAGACCACGCACCCCTCTCGACACATAATACATTTGACCACCTACCCACCTAATATACTAGACTAACCACACTCTATATACAAGACTTTTGATTGACCATCTACCCACTCAACACACACAGACCCTCGATAGGCCACCCACCTCTCCAACACATAAGACATCTGACTGACCATCTACCCACTTAATATACTAGACTAACCACACCTTACATACAAGACCTTTGATTGACCACCTACCTACCCAACACACACAGTACTCTCGATAGGCCAACCACCTTCCCAACACATAATACATTTGACCACCTACCTACCTAATATACTAGACTAACCACACCTTACATACAAGACCTTTGATTGACCACCTACCTACCCAACACACACAGTACCCTCGATAGTCCACCCACCTTCCCAACACATAAGACATCTGAACTGACCACCTACCTACTTAATATACTAGACTACCACACTCTACATACAAGACTTTTGATTGGACCACTCACCTACTAAACACACAGACGTTTGATTAAACACCCACATACTCAACACAGAGTCATGTTGATAGACCAACCCACCTTCCCCAAACATAAAACCTTTGATAGACCAACCACAAACTCTACAGACATAACTTAAATACCATCACACTACCAAAAAGGCAGTCTCTTTATAGACCCCCATCTACTCCAATACGTGAGCACTTGGTTAACCACTCGCCTACCCAACACATAGTCCTCTTGATAGACCAAATTCACCCCCCCCGACACATAATCCCATTTGAAAAACCCCACTTACTTAAACCCATACAAAAACTGACCATCCCTCTACATCGAAGACGTTTAAAATTATCCACTCCCCAACTAAAATACACACAAAAAAACCTTGTTTGATCACAAAAAAAATTTAACAAACACAACTGTCGATTGACACTCCACTTTCCCCAAAAAGAAATCTTACTACAATGAAAATATTTCCTATTGACATCCCCCTACCTACCAAACTACGTACCAAAAACCAACAAAAAAATCATGAAAAAACAGTCCACCCACCTACTAAACCACAAAACACCCTGATTTTTTAATCCACCTAACCATTACTTTAAACCCTTAGATTGACCCCCAACATTCATGGATGACCTCCCTCCCAAAACAAAACGAATTTCCACTTCCCAAAAGCATATAAAGGGACCACCTCCCAAAAACATAGGGAAACAACACCATAAAATCATGACTTTAACAGTCCACCCACCTACCCAACAACAACCCCCTTTTGATAGTAATCCCCTAAACATTACAAAAACCCCTTACATTGACCCCCAACATTCCAGGGGATCCCCCCCTACCTCCCAAAACCCATACAAAATTAAACCACTTACCAAAGCTTTATAAAAGGGACCCCCAACCCAAACATACGAAACCAACACCATAAAATCTTGAATTTAAAACAGCCAACCCCCCTACTCAACAAACAACCCCTTAAATAGAAACCCACTTAAACATTAAAAAATTTAAAAACCTTACATTGCCCCCAAACCCTTTCTTTGGATACCTACCTCCCCCAAACATACGAATTGACCACTTTAACCAAAGCTAATGAAGGCCCCAATCCAAACATCGTTCCCAAAAACACCATAAAATCATGATTTAAACCCAATCCCCCCACCTACTCAAACACAAACACCTCGGGATAAAATAATCCACCAAAAAATTACAAAAAACCCTTTTCATTGACACCCAACATTCAGGGATAACCTCCCTTTCCCAAAAAACATATGTTTTGACCACATTACCAAAGCATTTGAAGGACCACCTACCAAACATACGTACCACATAAAAATTAAAACCCATGACTTAACAGTCCACCCCACCTACTAAACCACAACACCTCTAAATAATAATCCCCCTAACCATTACAAAAAAAACCCTTTAAACTTTGACCCCCCAAATTAAAGGGAAAGGACCAAAACCTACCAAATAAAAATTTGTCCACTTTCCCAAAGCATATAAAAGGGGCCCAATCACAAACATACGTACCACACACCATAAAATCATGACTTAAACAGTCCACCCACCTACTCAACACACAACACCTCTGATAGATAAATCCACCTAAACATTACATAAAAACCTTTGATTGACACTCAACATTCATGGATGACCTACCTACCAAACATACGAATTGACCCACATTACCAAAGCATTGAAGGACCACCTACCATACATACATACCCACACACCATAAAATCATGACTTACAGTCCACCCGCCTACTCAAAACACAACCCTCTGATAGATAATCCACCTAAACATTACATAAAACCTTTGATTGATACTCATGATTCATGGATGACCTACCTACCAAACATACGAATTGACCACATTACCAAAGCTTATGAAGGACCACCTACCATACATACATACCACACACCATAAAATCATGACTTAACAGGTCCACCCGCCTACTCAAAAACACAACACCTCTGATAGATAATCCACCTAAACATTACATAAAACCTTTGATTGATACTCAAGATTCATCGGATGACCTACCTACCAAACATACGAATTGACCACATTACCAAAGCAATATGAAGGACCACACTACCCTACATACATACCACACACCATAAAATCATGACTTAACAGTCCCCCCGCCTACCTCTTGCACACACAATTCCTTAGGACACTACCCCCTACAACCCTTCACTCATCCTACACGACAAAACTCCTAGAGAACTACCCATCCACCATAAAAACACTATTGCTTCATATAATCATGTTTTAAAATAACATTATTACACTGTAAGATAGGTTTAATATAGCTAAAGACCTAAAGTGTTACCTAAAATTCTGTTTTATATGAGAGCCGTTGGTGGAAAACATCCAAACCTAAACATAAAAAATAAGAATCAGCTAGTAGTTTCATAGAAATTCTGCTATAACAACTAAAAAATATGAGAAAAAGTTAGGTTTTAAAACATGAACATAGAAAAATTTTAGGTTTAAAAACAATGAACATAGACAAAGTTAGGTTAAAAAAAAAAAATCGAACATAGAAAATGTTAGGTTAAAAAAATTAACCATAGTAAGGGTTAGGTTAAAAAAATTAACATAGAAAAAGTTAAGGTTTAAAAAAAAATGAACACAGAAATGTTAGGTTAACAAACATCAGAAAAGTTCCAGTTAAAATTACCAAAAGTCAAAAATGGGACATTTTTGACTTTTGTTAATTTTAACAACCTTTTCCGGAAAAGTAAGGAAAAGCAAAACCCTTTTGGGTTTTGATTTCTTTGACTTACCCTTTTTGAAAGTTTTTTTTAACCAAAATTTTCTGGTTCATTTTTTTAAACCTAACTTTTTCGGGGTTAATTTTTTTTAAACCCAACCCTTACTATGTTAAATTTTTTTTAAACCCAAAAATTTTTTTATGTTCGTTTTTTTTTTAACCCCAACTTTGTCCCAAAGTTCATTGTTTTTTAAAAACCCAAATTTTTTCTAAAGATCATTGTTTTTTTAAAAAACCCAACTTTTTCTTTATATTTTTTAGTTTTTATAGCAGAAATTTATCATGAAAAATACTAGCTGATTCTTATTTTTTTTTGTTTTGTTTGGTGTTTTTCCCCCAACCGGGTCCCCATATTAAAAAATAATTTTAGGGAAAAACTTTAGGTCTTTAAATATATTAAACCCATCTTACCGTGTAAAATTTATTTTAAAACAAAGATTATATGAAGCAATAGTGTTTTTTGGTGGAAAGGGTAATTTTTTCTAGGGGTTTTTTTCTGTAGGATGAGTGAAGGGTGTAGGGTGTGTCCTAAGGAATTTTTGTGGCAAAGGTAGGCGGGGGGGGCTGTTAAAAATTTATGTTTTTTGGTGTGTTTGGGATGTATTAAAAGGTAGGTGGTCCCTTTTTAAAGCTTTTTAGAATTTTGGTCAATTGTATGTTTGGGAGGGGAGGTCAAAAAGAAAAGTTGAGTGTCCCCAAACAAAGGTTTTATGTATGGTTTAGTGGAAATTTTCTATCAGAGGTGTTGTGGGGTTGGAAAGGGGGCCGGGTGGACTGTTAACTATTTTTGGTTTTTTTGGTGTGTGGGACGTATGGTTTTGGTAGGTTTGGTTTCCCTTTATATGCTTTTTGGTTTTGGGCAAATTTGTATGATTTTGGGAGGGAGGTCATCCTTTTGAAATGTTGAGTATCAATCAAAGGTTTTTTATGTTTTTGGTTAGGTGGATTATCTATAAGGGTTTTTGTGTTTTAGTAGGGGGTTTGGGCTGTTTTTTGTCTTTTATTTTTATGGTGTGGGGGTAAAGTAATTTTAAAGGTAGGGGTTCCTTCATTTTGCTTTGGGTAAGTGGTCAATTTTGTATGTTTGGTAAAGGGAGGTCATCCATGAAAAGTTGAGTGTCAATCAAAGGTTTTTTGTTTAAAGTTTAGGTGGAATTTTCTATCAAAAGGTGTTGTGTGTTGAGTAGGGGGGTGGGCTGTTAAGTCATGATTTTTTGGTGGTTTTTGGATGTATGTTTGGAAGGTGGGGCCCTTTCCCCTTGCTTTGGTAATGTGGTCCCAAATTTGTATTTTTGGTAGGGGAGGTCCCTCCCTGAATTTTTGAGTGTCAATTTAAAGGGGTTTTTTTTTGTAATGGTTGGTGGATTATCTATCAGAGGGGTTGTGTGTTTTTTAGGGGGGTTGGGGCTTTTAAGTCATGTTTTTATGGTTTTGGGGGGTACGGTTTTTTGTTTTTGATTTGGTCCTTCTAAGTTTGGGGAAAGTGGTCAAAATTTTTATGTTTGGTAGGTAGGGCCCTCCAAGAATTTTTGGGTTTCAATTTTAAGGTTTTATGTAATGGGTTTTGGGGGGATTATTTTATCAAGGTGTTGTGTGTTGAGTAGGGGGTGGGGGACTGTTAAGTTTTATGATTTTTTTGGTGTTTTGGGTACGTATGTTTTGGGAGGTTTGGGCCCCTTTATATGCTTTGGGAAAAGGGTCAATTCGTATGTTTGGTTGGTAGGTTATCCATGAATGGTTTGGGTGTCAAAGAAGGTTTTTATGTTTAAAGTTTAGGTGGATTATCTTTTCAGGGTGTTTGGGTGTTGAGGAGGTGGGTGGACTGTTAAGTCGATTTTATGGGTTTGGGTTCTATTTTTGTGATTTTGGGCCTTCAAATGCTTTGGGAATTTTTGGGGAAAAATTTGTATGTTTGGTTTGGTGGTCATCCATGAATGTTGGGTTTAAAATTTTTAAAGGTTTTTTTGTTTAAAGTTTAGGTGGGAAATTTTCTACGAGGGTTGTGTGTTGAAATAGGGGGGGGGGGAAGTTTAAATCATGATTTTATGGTTTTGGGAGTACGTATGTTTTGGGAGGGTTTGGGCCTTCATATGCTTTGGGAAGTGGTCAATTCGTATGTTTTGGGAGTAATTTATCCAAAGAATGTTGGGTGTCCAAAATAAGGTTTTATGTAATGTTTTTTGGAATTAAACTATCAGAGGTGTTGTGTGTTGATTTTTTGGGGGGACGTTAAGTCATGAAATTTTTTTTGGGGTGGGTCCCTATGTTTGGTAGGGGGTCCTTCATAAAGCCTTTTTGGGAATGTGGTCAATTCGTATTTTTGGTAGGTTTGGTTCATCCATGAATGTTGGGTGTCAAACTAAGGTTTTTTTGTAATGGTTAGGTGGAATTTTCTACAGAAAAGGGGTTTTTGGTTGGTTGGTGGGTGGGCTGTTGTCATGATTTTATGTTGTTGGGACGTATGTTTTGTAGGTAGGGTAGGGCAATAGGACTTTTTTCCTTGTAGTATGATGCTTTGGGAAAGTTTGGGGTGGCAATCGACAGTTTTTTGTTTTAAATTTTTGTGATAAAAAAGTTTTTGGTGTATTGGATTTGGTGAAGGGGGGGATAAAACAAACGTCTTCCCTTTTAGATGTTGGTTTAATTTTTATGTTAAAATAAGTGGGCTTTTCAAATGTATTTGGGGTCGGGGGGGGTTGAAAATGGGGGGTTTTAAAAAGAAAGGGCTATTGTGGTTTTGGGGGGGCGATTGGGTTTAAACCCAAATGTCTCACTATTGAGTGATGGAGGTCTATAAAGAGACTGCCTTTTTTGGGAAGGGTGTTTGGGAAATTTTTGTTATTTCCTTTTAGAGTGTTTTGGTTTTGGGCTTAAAACAAAGGTTTTTTGTTTGGGGAAGGTGGGTTGGTCTAATCAACTGAAAATCTGTGTTGAGTAAAAGTGGGTGTTTAATCCCAAAAGTCTTTGTGTTTTTTGTAGGGGTTTAGTGGTCAAATCAAAAGTCTTGTATTGGGGAAATGTGGTTTTCTTGTATATTAAGTAAAGGGAGGTGGTCAGTCAGATGTCTTTTTGTGTTGGGGGGGTGGGTGGCCCCATCGAGGGTTTTGTGTGTGTTGGGTAGGAAAGGTGGTCAATCAAAGGGCTTGTTTGTAAAGGTTTTTGGTTTTCTAGTATAATTTGGGAGGGGAGGGGGGTCAAAAATTTTTATGTGTTGGGAAGGTGGTTTGGCCCATCGGAGTACTGGTGTGTTGGGGAGGTGGTGGTCAAAACAAAGGTCTTGTATGTAAGGTGTGGTTAGTCTAGGGATTAATTTTGGTGGGTTAAAATTGGGCAGTTTAATGTCTTTTGTGTTTGGGGAGGTGGGTGGCCTTTTCGGGGGTCTGGTGGGGTTTAAGTTTGGGGAGATGGTCAATTTAAAAATCTTGTTTTTGTAGAGTGTTTTGGGTTTGTCTAGTATATTAAAATTTGGGAAAGGGGGTCAAAAAGTATTTTGGGTCGAGAGGGGTTTGGTGGTTTTGTCAAAAGGACTATGTGTTTTTAGTGTGGTTTGTTTTTTAGTATATTAGGGGGGGTAATGGCAGTCGTGTTCCCTTTTTATGGGGAGGGGGGAGTGGTCCCTTTTGAGAGTACTGTGTGTTAGGGGGAGGTAGAGGTCAATCAAAGGTCTTGTATGTAGAGTGTGTTTTGCCCCAGGGAAAATTGGGGGGGTAGGTTTGGGCAGTTTAGATGTTTTAGGGATCGGGGGATGGATAATCAAGGGGCTTAAGGGGAGGGAAAAGGGGGGTGATCTTTCAAGAATGTTGTGTGTTTTGGGTTTTCCTTTGTTTTCGGTCTTTTTGGGGGTGGGGGTTTTACCCTTTTTTTGATCGGGGTTTTATTTTTAAATCCCAAAAAAAACCCAAAACTTTCTTAATGTTTAAAACAAAAAATTTTTAAAAATAGACACATTTCAACTAACTATTCGTTTATTTTTTTTAAAAGTGGGAAAAAATCAATGCAAACCCGGGTTTTTTTAAAATTTAAGCTTAAAAAAGTGAACCCTTTTAAGAGAATTTTTTTATTTGCTACCTTTCACCTTTTTCCCCAAATGTTTTGGAGGGCAAAATAAAGCTATGTAGGTTTTTTAAAAATTAATTTTTCAAGTGGTTCATCCGTTTTGTAAAGTTGTTTTGACTTTAAAACAGTTTTTTTAAAGGGTTTTTTATAAAAGTATTTTAAAGGAAAATTTTTAAAAGTTTTTTGGGGCAAAAAATCCCTTGTTTGGGGCACTGCTTTTTTTTGCTTTTAAAGGGGGAAAAACATTTTTTGTAAAACCCAAAAAACCCTATTTAGGGAAAAATTTTAACTAAAAATTTTAAGGGGGTTTGGGTTCCATGTCATAGTTTCCCTTTACTACTGTGTTTTTAATAATCATTTATCAAAGGGTTTCCAAACAGCCTTTTTTTTTTGTAACAAAGACTACACTCGTTCCCCTCTAGTTAGTAACAAAGACTCTACCCTCGTTCCCCTTTTTGGGATGTTAAAAACATTGCTTGTTTGGGAAAGTGAAAAACAGCCCGGGTTGAACCCTTTGAGGTCTTTATTGGATAACAAGCCCATAAAGCCCGGTTTATCGTACACCAAATATGTCCCCTTATGTAACCTGTATTTAAAAAAAACAAAAAAGAAAATTTAAAAAATTAATAAAATTAAAAAGCTGCCCCTTGATTTTTAATTAAAACGGTTTTTGCGGGTTTTCCTAGAGTGTTAAGTGGGGGTTTTTAGGATTATCTTTATTCGATAGATAAAATATAGGTTTGGGGAACGTGTAGGAAGCCTGGATTGGGGGTACCCAAAAAAGAGCGTATGTTAACTGTGTATTTTTTTAAAATTTTAGGGAAAAAAAAAATTAAAAAAAGTAAATTTAAAAAGTACTGTGAGGGAAAAATTACATGGGAAAGTAGGGAGGTAACCAATCAGAGCGTGGGTTTGGGGGGGTGCGTCAGACCCCGCGGGCCGTGTACGAAGGTAGCCCGAGGGGGGGTTTCCGGAAGTACACGAAAGTTTTTATAGTAAATGTAAATGGCCCCCATCTTTTGCATTTTATATTTAAATGAGATGGGAAAGGTGCATTTGGGATAGTTTTACCGAGGGGGAATTTTGGGGGGGGATTTTCCCACCTGGGAATTTTCCCCTTTCCCAAGGGGCCATGTTTTTCCCAAAAGGTTTTGCTAAATTTTTTTCCCCCAGGGGCGCTACGATCGAGCGAGCCCCCATAGAGTATATATGATTTGAGGGAACAACGCGCATGCGCGCCCCGACTTAGCCCAAAGACGCGTCACCTAGGCTAAGAGCGTACGAAGGTAAACCGACGGGGCGGGGGCCGGGAAATACCCGAAGGGAAAGGTCGCCCTATTGGATGGGGGAATTTTTTGGGGGGGAAAATTTTTTGGAGGGGAAAAAAGTCATATTGGACAAAAAAGTTTATTTTATATAGTCTAACATGGAAAAAGGCATCATATTGGACAAAAAAAGTGAAGTTTATATAGTTTATCATGGAAAAAGACGCCATATTGGACCAAAAAAAGTGAATTTTATATAGTATAACATGGAAAAAGACGCCATAGTGACAAAAAAGTGCAGTGTTTATATAGGTATAACATGGAAAAAGACGCCATATTGGACAAAAAAGTGCATTTATAATAGTATAATATGGAAAAAGACGCCATATTGGACAAAAAAAGTGTATTTTATATAGTATAACAAGGTTAACAGTGCATTTTATATAGTATAACATGGAAAAAGATGCCATATTGGACAAAAAAAGTTCATTTTATATAGTATAACAAGAGAAAGACGCCATATTGGACAAAAAAAGTGAATTTTATATAGTATAACATGGAAAAAGACGCCATATTGGACAAAAAAAGTGAATTTTATATAGTATAACAAGGTCAACAGTGAATTTTATATAGTATAACATGGAAAAAGTTAGGTTAAGACTGTATTTTATATAGTGTATTTTATATAGTATAACAAGGTTAACAGTGAATTTCATATAGTATGATGTGGGAATTTGGAGGGAAATTTGGGAATTTGAGGGAAATTTGAGGTTAGGAAAAGTGAGGTTAGGAAATTTGGCGGGAGAGGGAAATTTGAGGTTAGGAAAAGTGAGGTTAGAAAATTTGGCGGGAATTGGGCGCCACCATCTTGGGTCCGGTTCCGGCCGCCATCTTGGATCCGGTTCCGGCCGCCATCTTGGATCTGGTCACGTGACCGCCGCCATCTTGAAAGTCCAAAGGTAAAAGTGAGTCTAAAACCATCAGAAAACTACTACTGACATTATCTAATATAATGGATTTGTTGTCCAAAATGAATACTAACGTAGATACTAAACTTAAAGAAATGAATGATAACTTTGATACTAAAACTTAAAGAAAATGAATACTAACTTTGATACTAAACTTAAAGAAATAAATGACAACATGATAAAGATGAATGATGAAACTAATATGAAATATAATGAGCTCAGAAAAGATTTCAATGATAGGATAAGTCAGCTTGAAAATAAATTAGACAAACAAATAGAAAAAGTAAAAATAAAGAAATTGAAATAAAGGAAAGTAATATTATGGATGAAGTAAATAATAAAGATTGAGAACAGACTGTGAAAATAAATGATGTTGAGGACAAACTAAGTAAAGTAAATAAAACACTGTTAGATAAATACATAGAATTAAATGTAAAACTAACTAAAGTAGTCAATGAAGTAGATAATCAAATGAGTAGAGTCAATGATAGAGTAGAAGAGCAAATAGGACATCTACACACAATAGTAGATGACAAGATAGAAAAAGCCTTAACACTTTGTAACACTAACTTGGAGTGTAAAATAGATGACTTTAAATGTCATGTTAATGAAAAACTAAAAATAATTAGTAACAAACCAGATACAATGCAAATAACTAAAGAAACACCTGTAGTAAGGGCTTATAGTAACAAAGCTAATACAAATAATACAAACACAGTAGATAGGTCACCAGATAAAATTGTGGATGACAGAAGTAAAACGGCACAGAACACTACAAATAACAAAACAATATCTAGTACTAGTGCAAAACTATACTTAGTTGATTTTTACCCAGACTCTAACCAATGCCACCCGATGACATTCATCAAATTTGCAAAGAAATTTGTAGACTTATCAAAAGATCAGTGGGATTGTTAGATATTATTTATTATGAAAAAATCTAAAAAGGGGAATCAAGTGTATGGATCAGAAACAGGTTAGACAAATGGAATAACTTCTTTGAGTTTGAAAATGATTTCAGAAACAAATACTGGGGTATAGATAAACAAAAATAATTTGAAAATAAATTAATGGTGGGTGGAAACTATGATGTGAATAAAAGATGACATGGTTAATTACGTAATGGAGTATTATAATATCTCATGCTTTTTAAATCACAAACTAAATATGGACACACTTTTCTTAGTTTCATTTCACGACATCTTCCAATAGGTATTAGTGCATCAGTAGCAACCGCTAATGACATACAAAATGGAGACGACCTAGAAACTTATTTAAAACAATTTAAAAAATGTGGAAAAAACTCATTTTTTATCAATAAAGTACCTA